>RPOG01005433.1:29777-32407 GCA_008086565.1 Thalassoma bifasciatum | reverse complement strand
GCCCAGCGTGTGGGAGCCGGCGCCCCCGTCTACCTGGCGGCTGTGCTGGAGTACCTGACCGCTGAGATCCTGGAGTTGGCCGGGAACGCTGCTCGCGATAACAAGAAGACCCGTATCATCCCCCGCCACCTGCAGCTGGCTGTCCGCAACGACGAGGAGCTCAACAAGCTGCTGGGCGGAGTGACCATCGCTCAGGGAGGCGTGCTGCCCAACATCCAGGCTGTGCTGCTGCCCAAGAAGACCGAGAAGGCCGCCAAGAAGTAAACCCTCTACAACTNGTGGGTGGCTCTTAAAAGAGCCGTTGGTTTGTGTTGAGAGCAGAGCTCTTTACTTGGAGCTGGTGTACTTGGTCACAGCCTTGGTTCCCTCAGACACGGCGTGCTTGGCCAGCTCACCGGGCAGCAGCAGGCGGACGGCGGTCTGGATCTCCCTGGAGGTGATGGTGGAGCGCTTGTTGTAGTGAGCCAGACGAGAGGCCTCACCGGCGATGCGCTCGAAGATGTCGCTCACGAACGAGTTCATGATGCCCATGGCCTTAGAGGAGATCCCGGTGTCGGGGTGGACCTGCTTCAGGACCTTGTACACGTAGATGGCGTAGCTCTCCTTCCTGGTCCTCCTCCTCTTCTTGCCGCTCTTGGTGGCTTTAGACACGGCTTTCTTGGAGCCCTTCTTGGGCGCTTTCACTGTCTCAGGCATGATTCCAGGCTGCAGACTCAGAGTCTCAGAGAAATGTGAATTGTCTCAGTTGGGGCTGCTTCCTTTAAAGGAGCTCCACACAAACAAAGCTGTGCTGTAGCTGCTGCAGGATTGGCTGGGTTAGTGTTAGGACTGGAGACTGAACACAGAGGGGGGTCAGGCTTTGTCTGAAATCTCTGACCGATTCCCGCTTTATCCACGCGCTGTGCGCAATATTATCTCCATGCGTCCTGATCCACTGATCGTCTTTGTGCCATTATTCTCAGTAAAAGCAGAAGTAAAACAAGATCTGAAACACCATCCAGAGTTTTAGAGTTTTAGAAGAATTCGAAAAAGAGGAAATCATCCGTGAGGCTTTCGGAATAAACAGAAGAGTTTAAAGCGATTTTCTTTCTTTGACAGAGACCTTGTAAAGTTTGTCACATCTTCATCTGATTTGACTTTATTCGAATTGATCATTTCAACAAAGTTCTCCAGATTCAGACCGATTATCGTTGTTTGTCCATCGTTGCGCACGCGCTCAGCTAAACACAAGCACTCGCACATGAATAAACCAGAACATGTTCCTGTCTGTGATGATGGTATTGTGTGGTTTTGTTTTGATTCGATTTTTCCCTCTTTGATTTTATTTTCATGAAGATATAAAAACTACATGTCATCTGGTCATTTTTTTATTTCTGTGGCTGTGGTTCTTTTATGGTTTCTGACTAAAACGACACTTCACAAAGGAAACATTAATTTATTAATATTTTAAGGGCATGGATTTACCAGAGCAGGTATGTTTATTGGATGTTTACTGTCTCACGCCAATCTCAGTTTTATTTACACTCCGCTCCAAAACTGAGTCACAAGAGTAAATTAAAATTTCCGTTTTTTGACCCCTAAATATCTGTGCGTAATGGCGCTCTCCCTCACTCCCACTTGTCCCTTTAAACTTTCACACTTCCACACTCTGTTGCCATAGTTATTTTAGAGTTGAATGAAAGTTTTTAGAGCTTATTTCAGCCAGGACCTGATGATGTGAGGTCGAGAATATTGAAAATCTGGAGCGCTGTACAAATTTCTGCTCTGTTGGTCTCTTTGTTGTCTCACACTGTCAGCGCCCGTTGACAGAAACATCTGTTCACACCTGGGATCCTTCCTGTTGTCTGAGGATTCGGATCGACTTGAGATAATGTAAGGGGAAATTATTCTACTTAAAAATCACTTTGGCAAGAGAGTGACAGTGTGGGAGTTTTTCGGGATTAGTGGGTGTGAGGGAGAGCGCCATTACGCGCAGATATGGAGGGAAAAGAAACGAAAACCACATTTGTCCCTTCGTGACTCATTTTCAGGGCGGAGTGTCAATAACACCGAGACTGGACAAAAAATGTGGTACATTTCTGCATCAACCTCAGGCTCCTCTTTTCAGATTCCTTTTGCAGTGTGAAGGGAAAACTGAGCCAGATTGAATGTAACACACCTTGTTTTATTCTTCAAGCTTCATTTTCCATGACATTATCTCGCCCTAGACCAGTTCAATATGTCCATCCGTATCACTTTTATCCAATCAACATGTACTTTTAGGTGACAGAGACCAATAAAACCGTTGCAGCATCTTAAATCCTTCTTTTTGATACATTGATCCTCTCTGGCCTCCCTTTATTTTTTAAGCTTTAGTCTACAGTACGCATCATCAGTCACAGAGCTCCTCTCATCCTGCAGATAGAAATGTTTGAATTTCAGTGTCAGAAAAGGGAAACTTACGGACCTGGCAACCCCCGTCGAGTGAATGTAAGGTGAAATGCATTTGTCTCTAGTTAAGGACTCATTCTTCCTCATTCCGCATAAAGTGTCCACTCTTTTTGACTTGATGCATAGCACTAAAACACCTGCATGAATTTATTACTCTGTTCTACTTCAAGTGATTGACACAACAAAATATTTGTATTAAG
>RPOG01005433.1:12277-24777 GCA_008086565.1 Thalassoma bifasciatum | reverse complement strand
CCAGTGCAGGGATGTTTTTTGAAGTCAAAACTTACTCACAGCAGTCTCGCTGTTATTCGCACCCCGCTCCTGAACCCAGTCACAAGACAATTGTTTTGTTTTTTTCCCAATTTTTACCCTCCGTATCCGTGCGTAATGGTGCGCTCCCTCACTCCCATTCATCCCTCATAACTCTCCCACTATCACTCTCTCTTGCCAAGACTCTCACTTTTCTTCGTGATATCTTGAATGCCTGTTTTTTTCCTGCATCCTGCAGCATTAATGAGTGTTTTTCGAATCCCGCTTCCACTTTGTATCCGTCAGAAAAGTCTGAACAAACTCTGGCGATGGAATGATGCTTCAAAAATGTTTGGATGACACTGAAGGTCACAGCCCTAGATTAGGAGTCAGTAAGAGGAATAAAAATCACTTCACGTTCTTTGGCTTTAGTTGAACCTACGCTCCCAGCAGCTCCTCCTCAGCTCCGTTTACCTGAAACAGCAGGATGCTGCCACACTGTGGTGGTTTGGAGTCCCTGCACCACAGTTTCACTCAGAGCATGAAACCATGAACATCCCAGCAGAAAAAAAAAGCTGAGTGACGTTGGAAAATGTTGTTATTGTTATTGTTTCTGATATGTAATCATTAAATCTGAACACCTAGATGAAGCATGTGTTGACTGGAGGAGGAGTTGTTCCTCAGATACTATGTGATCCTCTTCAAATGTCTTAACACCTGCTCTAGCTCACTTCAGAAAACTCAAGCCTTTAAAATCAGAAGAATTTTTAGCCCGGGCTCAGACAAACCATCGACTATTAGTTTCAGTTTTTTACTGTAGGATAGATTCATGTTCAATCAAAGCAGAAACAGCTTCATGATGTTTATGTTTCTCTCTTCTCTCTCTGATCAAGTTGATGTTTCATGGGATGATCACACAGGAACATGTCAGGTTTGGTCTGTTTCTTTTTTCTTCAGCTTCATCCACATGAAGTTTAGTCAGAAGCATCACTCCATCTGTCTCCTTCTCCTCCTCTGAGAGTGCAGCTCTGCTGTCGCTGTCCCAGGTGCTGAATGACATCACTTCAAACTTGTTGTGTCAGCTGAATGAAAGCTCTTTAAAGAGTCACCTCACTCTACTACAGAGATGATTTCCACTCTGTGAGGATGTTCTCAAAGTCTTTGACACATACTGACCTGCAGCAGGCCATCCATTGGAGCATTAATGTGACTATAACATGTCATAATCATGACACTGCTTTTTATCCCTGTAACCCCAGCACAATGATGACTCAGCATTTTTTTTCTTGTTTCTCTTGATCCATGTGCTTATCTTTTTGAAATGACATTCAAAAGAGTTTGAATCTGTGGATGGTTTATGTATCATGTGTGCTCCTTTGTGTCCCTCTGGTGATTAGTTTAATCATCAACAATGTTAAATTAAATGTGTTTTCACTTGTCATGTGAAAAACAAGCACAACTCATTTTCACAACTAATTGAAACAGAAGAGATCCAATTCTATAGAGGAGTATCTGATTAATGCTGCAGTTTATGATTTCATAAGTAAATGTCAGGTAGGTGTTTAACAAAGATTCACGATACTCTGTTAAAAAAAATAAGGGTATTTTTGATATATTCCTAATGGACTCATTCACAGTACGTGATCTGTTCAGCTGTGTGACAGTGGAAGGAAACAAGAGAATGACATCTGTATGCAGAGGACAAGGTGAGGGAAAGAATCACATTCAAAAAATCGATATTTGAATGTCTACTAAAGGTAACCATCCTCACCTGTGATCTATTTGCTTGTAATCAGTGTGTATGTATAAAAAATATGAGCAGGGTCATTTTTGGAGTTTCTGTTGTCATTATGATTTAAAAAGATTAAACACAGTTGTTTGTTAACAAATGTCTTCACTCAACCTCTAACCATGAGTGACAGAAAGGTTTTTGTGTTATCATTCATATTTTCTGAGGAAAGGCCAAAAAATCAGACAATTCTGCTGGAGGTGGCATAAACCTTTGGGCACAACTTTACCCTGGTGATTTATCTTGGTAAGAATTAAACCAGGATTCTAGGACAGAAATCCAGAATTAATCCTGAAGTTATCTCCATGAGAGAAAATCCAGCTGTGAAGTACAGGCCTCTGGTGCTTAAGTTGTGTCGTACAACTGAATAAAGTATAGGTCTGCTTTATAAACTTTATTTTTATACATGACTTGAGCTCTGTTCTTAAAGGGTCAAAAGAAGTCCTTGTACATTGGCTGCCATACCCTGCAAAAATGAAAAATCCTGATTACATGACCATAAAGTAAATCATACAAAAGTTTACAAAAGCTGAATAGTACACAAATATAGTGTATTATCTCAGAGATACTGTTTTACATTGTACAGTGATTTGCAGGTTTGTATTAAGTCAGTCATGGTTTAATTTTCAGTGTCAGTTGACATAAACATAAATAATGTTTTAAATTTAAAATAAATTTAAAATATTAAATTTACTTCTGAATATGTATAAGTATATCTATCAAGAACGACCCTGTTCATTTTTTTTATGCACACACACTGATTACAAGCTAATAGATCACAGGTGAGGATGGTTACCTTTAGTAGACAGTCAAACACATGTGTGTTCACATTTGTGCATCTATTAGGCCATAACCACCAGAGATGTGTAAACTTCTTAACGGGGTCATTTTTGAAGTTTCTGTTGTCATTATGATTTAAAAAGAGTAAGCTATTTTTTTTTTAAATAAATGTCTTCACCCAACCACTAACCATGAGTGATTGAAAGGATTTTGTGTTATGATTCATATTTTCTGAGAAAAGGCCAAGAAAGAAATTCTGCTGGGGCGGGTGTAAACTTTTGGGCACAACTGTATAAACGAATATTTTCAGTTTTTATGAGCTTTTTGTCTTTACACATTCTGTCTAGATGAAATGTATATGAGAATTGTTGTTATTTATTTGTTTGTTTCAGGAAAAAGTCAGGCCCCATCCTGTGAACCTAAACACAACATCTTCTGTGTCATTGTTAACCGACCACTCTCCACACAAAGGCTGTGATAATGGAGCAAAACTGTTTTTTTCTTTGTTTTCCTGTAAGTCCATCAGAGCAAGGCACCTTTTTGGAACATTGCATGATGAAACTATAAAGAAACTTGGATAAATGATCAACTACATGAGCCTGACTATAGAAAATTTGAATGCGTATTAAGTCCAGTCTGACACCATTGTACTGATCCACACACACTTAATGAATCAGGTCAGTGTAAGTGAAGCAGGTGTAGGATATGAATCAGTATTCATCAGTCTGAATGAGGGCAGTAGTACCCCTCTGTTAGTCATGGTTGTGACCTGTGGCTCCATGTATCATCTGAAAATCTTAACACCTCAAAATCTAAAATGTAACTTCAACGAAGATTTTAATGCATCACTAATATATTTTTGCACAAGAAAAAAATGCATGTTTTCCCTTTTATTTAAGCATGTGGTTTAGCATTATTATGGTAGCACATCTCTGCCAGTTAAAAAATTAAAATGAATGTGTGTGTGTGTGTGTGTGTGAGGGGGGGGGTTGTCACTGTGGGAAAGGGTAATGGGACTGTATAAAATAGGAATGGGATATAAATAAGATATCCAAGGAATTGAGGATGCCAATAAACCGTGTTCAAACTGCCATTAAAAAGTGGAAAAGGAGGGATTCTGTTGAAACCAAACTATGGAAGAGTAGACCAAAAAAAGTTTCAGCTACAACTACAAAATTCTTCTGAAAACAAAGCAAAAACCACAAATAACTTCAACTTTAATAAAAGACTCTCTAAAAAGATGTGGTGCTTGTATCATGACACAATGAAGAGGCACTTTTGAAAAGCTTTATTCGTAGACATTAAAATCAATAAATTTTTGGAAACTGTACTTCAGCATTTATCTAATTTCACCATTCATGTTTCCAGAATGATTTAAACATTTAATGTAATAAATTATTAAATATTAAATAATTCCAGACTAACTACAACATGATGGTGTTTCTTGTTGAACAGGAGCTGATTGTTGGTCATTGTCATATAAACAACTGGTGAGAGATATGTAAAAGATGTAGAAATACTGGAATGGCAAATATAGTGGAGAAATCCAGCATCTCCACCAGTGAAAGGTTAGAGCACAGGGACGAGTAGTTGTTCTCCTGAGTAGGTTTGTACGTGATCACACGCTGGATTGTTGCATAGACGGGGATGACGGGAAGACAGGAAGATGATTCCTGAAGGAAGAAATAAAAATAGGATAAGAAACACCTGGTAACACTGAATAATCTGGATGAGACATTTTAAAACATATTGACCATGGTGAGGGTCAATTTCATGTGCTAATCTTATTTAAAACTGTGGATAATGAACAGTCAAATATACGATAATGACTGGAGAGACTGTTCTAATGTCCCTGCTAAAGTCCTCACAGAGCATTCACTGTTTGTGATGGGCTGAGAGCTGATGAGGATGAAGTTTGTAAAGTGTGTTAGTGTCTTCTTCTTTTATGTCTGCTCTGTGGGGTTCAAAACTGCACACTACCTACTACTTTGACATATAGTATGTAGTATGACTGTTTTGTTGGACCTGTATAGTAGTATACTACTCTGGGTTTCTGTTTCAGAAAGTGGAGCTCATGGATTTTTTCCTAATGTTTAACATTTATCATAAATATAGAAAATAAACCCTGAGTACATTTGGCATTTCAGTCATTAATTCGCTGTATCAATTTTTGGTGACGTTACAGAAACAATAAAAATAGATAAGTTAAATTAGAATTCAATGCGATATGTAGAAAAATAAATAAATAGAATTAGGCATAGGAAGGAAACAGTAGTTGCAACAGTTTTTTGAGGTTTTTTTTTGTCTTGTCATTATTTTCAGTGGTTCAAGGAACACTTTAAATTTATTTAGGAAAAAAAAGAAACAAATTCAAGGGAAAACTACAAGGTCTAGTTTTATGAAATTTGTAAAGGTATAACAGTAGTTTATATTTAATCCCCATACTTAAATTGTAACCTTACACCAAAAGTTATTGTGTATTGAAAATAAATCTGAAACCGACTGGGCACTGTTAGTGTAGTAGGCGGTTTGGAAAACAGCCATGGTTTTTCTATGCAGGGACACTCAAGTTAAGGTGAATTACTGACACCTACTGGAATAAATCAACACAACTACAACACAACAACCAAAATGTTAGACGTGACGCCCGCAGATCTGCTCACTTCATAGCATGAAGGAGGTGTTTACATTTACAAAATTCATAAAAAGCCCGTATAAATCACTTATTCACTGTTTTTTCAACTGACAGCCTACATACGCAGTTTTTCCACCAGCTGTAAAAAAAAAAAAAAAAAAAAGTCAGTTAGTTACAGATATATTTTCAATACACAATAACTTTTGGTGCAACAGTAAAAATCAAATATGGCAATTTTGCTGTAATAAACTTCTGTACCTTTGCAAATCCTATAAACTCGGGACTCTAATCTCTCCCTGAATTTGTTGTTTTTCTAAATGAATTAAAAATGTTCCTTGAACCACTAAAATAATGGAAAAAAACATAAAAGAATAAAAAAAAAATGAACAACTACTATTCCCCTCCCATGCTTATTTCATTTATTTATTTTCCTTTGTATCTTGTTGACATCTAATTTAACCTATCTACTTTTATTGCTCCTGTAACTTCACCACTGATTGATATGGTGAATTAATGACTGAAATGCCAAATTTACTCATGGTTTATTTATGATAAAGTTAAACATTAGAAAAAAAAACCCATCAGCTCCACTTCTTGGAGCAGAAATCCAGAGCAGTATACGACTAAACAGGTCCAACAAAACAGTCATATGACATACTACATGTCAAAGTAGGCCAGGTAGACTGGTCCGTCGCTGACTGAGGCTGTTTTCGAAATTCGCATACTAGCAGTACGTACTAATTTGCCCAAAATGCAGTATGCAGTATGTAAACAAATGAGAAAGTTGCAGTTTTCCAAAACTACCCTTATGACCTACTGATCCGGGAAAATTTCTCAGTATGCATCTGACCAGTCTACCTGGCATACTGTTTCCCACAATGCAAAGCGCCTCGCCGCAGGTCTGGAATGAAAATGACGGAAACCGGAGAAAGATTTGGGCCAAGCAGCGGAGCAATTCAAGTGTAAAACCCTAAAACATCTTTTATGTTGGGTACTTAAATTTCATACATTGTCCTATCAACATGTTTTAAATCAAACATGCATTGTCAGAAGCAGCTTTCATCATCACTAGATATAAAGTCAATCCACTCCAGATTATTTTCAATGAATAACATATGGTGTAGTATTAAAAATCAAACATGATGAATTTTGCTGCATACATTTTCATTTAAACACAGACGTCCTCTGCAGTTATTACATCAGATCAGAGGTCTCCTGGTAAAACTAATGCAGTTTAAAGCGCTGGGACCTATAATCATTTGTAACAACTGCAGAGGACGTCTGTGTTTTAATCCTGTTCTGTGTGTTAAATTTGCGACTTTTTAAACTCAAAAATTCCAACTTTTTCTCCAAAGATTAGATGTTTCTTTCCGGATAATTTATTGATTCAAGATTTACTAAGTTGTCCTAATATAACTTAACAATAATAAATGATAATAAAGTCAAGAAAAAAACCCATCAGCTTTACTCTCGCATTCCTCAAACTAGAAACCAGAGAAGCAAATACAGCATATTTCTGTTTATTTAATGAATTTGGCCTTTGTTTAGGCAAACATCATGAACACAGTAAAAACATTTTTAATGATTGTTTTTAAGCCTGATCCAATAATTCTATGGTCCAAGAATCTAAAGAGCAGAAACTGATCCGTTATTTTGAATGTAATTTGTTTTGAGTAAAAAAAAAAGACTGGTAAGTGCTTTACTAAAGTAACACTGTGATTTATTGATATTTTAATTACCCATAAAAGTATTTTTAAACCATTTCCAAAAAAGTCAAGCATTATCATTGTGATATTTTTCCCCGCAAAACTTTTATTATTATTATTATTATTATTATTATTATTATTATTATTATTATTATTATTATTATTATTGATCTCACTAACAATCTTTTAGGAACAATTTCAACGATAAAATAATTTGGGTCCAGTCCTTCAGGCCATAGTTAAGCAGTTGTTCATGTTTTTGTCTCAGTTATGGCTCAGATGAAACAACACGGAGTCCAAACAAACCTGTAATAACAAATGATTTTTTTCACAACACGATCACCGAAACAAAGAAAAAGAGCCTCTGGTTTTTACAGTGAGCCCACAGGTGCTTCACAAGCTGCACGGACAGGAACAGGGCTGAATTGTGGCTCCAAGAAGAAGAAGAAGGTTGTAGTGGCAGATCTCCATGTACAATAATAATATATATATATATATATATATATATATATATATATATATATATATATATATATATAATTGTTATTATAATAGATATAATTATTATATATATATTATATAATTATATTATAAATAATAATAATAATAATAATAATAATTATTATTATTATTATTATTATTATTATTATTATTATTATTATAGAAATCCATTTCTAGCATTCTCAATGTTAATCACGGTCAACAAAATCATTTTCGTGCCAGCCTATTGTCACCCAGGATAGAACAAAGGAACGGATGAAAACATCTGCAGTGGCTGACCTGATTATACAAAAACTCAACCAAAAACAGAATTGTCTAAATTTATGAATTAAGATAAACTTTGAGCTATTTCAAATCAGTAAATTTACATTGATTTGATGCTCACACAAATTCAATTTGTGCAATAAGTATTAAAATAAATCTATGTCCACATTTTTACTGAATGGCTTTTGTCATTGTCTGACTGTCCTCGACTGGTGCAGCAGTGTTTTGTAACTACATATGTATACCTTTCAACTGAGTCTGTTCAAAGTGCTGTTCTACAATTATAATTATGTTCTTAGGAAAAATCCCACCCATCTTTAATGAAACAGAGAACTTGGAAAAGACGACTAACAGACCCAGAAGTCTCATCACCGACCTGGAATGTTTCCCATTGGTCTGATCAGGGGAATAGGAGGCAAACAAGGAAAGCAGCCAAGATGACAATCAGGCGAGGGGAAACAGTCTGAGCAGTGTTTGGAGAATTTCCTGAAGATGATCCAGCTTCTGTGGAGCAAAGACAAAAAAAAAAAAAAAAAAAAAAAAAANAGACCCCTAAGACACTTAAAAACCATTAAGAGGACCTTAAAATCAATCCTAAAACACACAGGGAGCCAATGCAGTGATTTTAAAACCGGTGTAATATGCTCCCGCCTTCTGGTCTTCGTCAGCACACGAGCTGCTGAGTTTTGTAGGAGTTGTAAACTTGAGATGTTTCTTTTAGGAAGACCAGAAAGCAGGGCATTGCAATAATCAATACGACTGGAGATAAAAGCATGCATTAGGGTCTCTGTGTTAGCCTGGGAGAGAAAGGGGCGGACTCTGGCTATGTTCTTTAAATGATAAAATCCTGTTTTTGTTGTGTTTTTAATGTGGGGAATAAAATTGAGCTCAGAGTCAAAGATGACGCCCAGATTTTTTACTTGATTGGATGGGTTCAAACCCAGTGTTTGCATTTTAGATCGTAAATTCTCTCCCTGAGCCTTAGGATCGATGATTAAAACCTCAGTCTTGTTCGGGTTGAGCTGCAGGAAGTTTTCTGCCATCCAGGATTGAATTTCTGTTATACATTTAAAAAGGGCATCAATTGGCCCTGTGTCATCAGGAGACATGGAGATGTACAGCTGTGTGTCATCTGCATAACTGTGGAAATCAATACCATGCCTCCTGATGACACTTCCCAGAGGGAGCATGTACAAATTAAAAAGTAAGGGGCCTAAAATTGAGCCTTGGGGTACACCACATTTAATACCATGGATTCCTGAGGAGCACGTGTCCAGANACTTGAGATGTTTCTTTTAGGAAGACCAGAAAGCAGGGCATTGCAATAATCAATACGACTGGAGATAAAAGCATGCATTAGGGTCTCTGTGTTAGCCTGGGAGAGAAAGGGGCGGACTCTGGCTATGTTCTTTAAATGATAAAATCCTGTTTTTGTTGTGTTTTTAATGTGGGGAATAAAATTGAGCTCAGAGTCAAAGATGACGCCCAGATTTTTTACTTGATTGGATGGGTTCAAACCCAGTGTTTGCAATTTAGATCGTAAATTCTCTCCCTGAGCCTTAGGATCGATGATTAAAACCTCAGTCTTGTTCGGGTTGAGCTGCATGAAGTTTTCTGCCATCCAGGATTGAATTTCTGTTATACATTTAAAAAGGGCATCAATTGGCCCTGTGTCATCAGGAGACATGGAGATGTACAGCTGTGTGTCATCTGCATAACTGTGGAAATCAATACCATGCCTCCTGATGACACTTCCCAGAGGGAGCATGTACAAATTAAAAAGTAAGGGGCCTAAAATTGAGCCTTGGGGTACACCACATTTAATACCATGGATTCCTGAGGAGCACGTGTCCAGACTTACCAAAAATTTCCGATCTGAGAGATAGGAATTGAACCATTGAAGGGCAGTACCAGAGAGGCCCACCAGGTGTCTCAGTCTCTGTAAAAGGATCCTGTGATCTACTGTATCGAAAGCTGCGCTAAGATCCAGTAGCACGAGGACTGTAAGCTTGTGTGAATCTAAGTTGCACCTGAGATCATTAACGATCTTCAGTAAGGCAGTCTCTGTACTGTGGTTCATCCTAAATCCAGATTGGAATCTCTCAAAAATTGAGTGGTTATTTAAAAAATCATTTAGCTGAATAAAAACAAGTTTTTCTAAAATTTTGCTAAAAAATGGTAAGTTGGACACTGGTCTGTAGTTATTAAGAACATCGGGATCCAAATTGTTCTTCTTCAGAAGGGGTCTCACTACTGCCGTTTTAAGGGCAGCAGGGAAAGCCCCAGTCTGAAGAGAACAATTCACCATATTTAAGAGCTCAACTTCAAAAAATCCATAAAAGGTTTTAAAAAGTGATGTGGGAATTGGGTCTAAAAGGCAGGTAGTTGGTTTTACTTGGGAGAAAACTCTACCAAGCATTTCAGCATCAACCAGGACAAAACTGTCCAATGTTTCCTCAGGTGAAGACATCCTTTCTACTGAANGTCTCAGTCTCTGTAAAAGGATCCTGTGATCTACTGTATCGAAAGCTGCGCTAAGATCCAGTAGCACGAGGACTGTAAGCTTGTGTGAATCTAAGTTGCACCTGAGATCATTAACGATCTTCAGTAAGGCAGTCTCTGTACTGTGGTTCATCCTAAATCCAGATTGGAATCTCTCAAAAATTGAGTGGTTATTTAAAAAATCATTTAGCTGAATAAAAACAAGTTTTTCTAAAATTTTGCTTAAAAATGGTAAGTTGGACACTGGTCTGTAGTTATTAAGAACATCGGGATCCAAATTGTTCTTCTTCAGAAGAGGTCTCACTACTGCCGTTTTAAGGGCAGCAGGGAAAGCCCCAGTCTGAAGAGAACAATTCACCATATTTAAGAGCTCAACTTCAAAAAATCCATAAAAGGTTTTAAAAAGTGATGTGGGAATTGGGTCTAAAAGGCAGGTAGTTGGTTTTACTTGGGAGAAAACTCTACCAAGCATTTCAGCATCAACCAGGACAAAACTGTCCAATGTTTCCTCAGATGAAGACATCCTTTCTACTGAATTAAAATCAGTATTTTGATTAGATAAAAGAGAGGATCGTATAGAGTCTATTTTACCTCCAAAGCGGACTGCAAAGTGCTCACAAAGGGAGTCAGAGGGAGTGAGTTGTCTGTTAAAAACAGGGTTGATTAAAAGATCAATGGTCCTAAAAAGGACCTTGGGGTTGTTTTTATGATCTCTAATCATATTTGTAAAATAACTAGTCCTTGCGTGTCTGAGAGCGTGATTGTATATCCTTAGTTGCTCACAGTATATTTGTTTGTTAATTGTTAATTTATTTTTCCTCCATTTCCTTTCAGCCACCCTGCAATTCCTTTTAAGATTTTTCATTTCCTCATTTCTCCACGGGGGGTTGCGCTTAGGCAGTACCTTTTTTGTTTTTAGTGGAGCAGCAATATCCAGTGCAAATTGAAGTTTATTGATAAAATGCTCAACGATAAAATCACAGGATGCAGGTGTGGTGGCTGGAGGATATTTATCCACTATTTCGATAAAATTTGCAGCCACTTCAGAGGTAAAATAGCGTTTCCTGACAGTTCGCACAGAGGCCTCCCGCTGAATAAAACTGGTGACATTAAAAAACACATAAAAATGGTCAGACACAGCCGACTCAACAACAGAGGACACACTGACCGACAGGCCATAACTGAGGACTAAATCCAGAGTGTGTCCTCTGTTGTGAGTCGGCTGTGTGACATGCTGTTTAAAATCCAAGTAACTCAGTAAATTTAAAAATTCCTTAGTCATGGGATTGGATGGATTGTCTATGTGCAGATTAAAATCACCAGATAAAATTATAAAGCTGTAGGTGGCATGGATTATTGCTAAAAACTCAGAAAAATCACTGATAAAAGCAGCATCATGTCCTGGTGGTCTGTAAACTGTAATGCAGAGAATTGTGGGACTGCTAAAAACAACCGCATGATGCTCAAAGGTGGGGTACTGCTCAAGTTTGATTTCTTTCGCGTTGAGTCCTTTCTTGGTTATTGAGGCAGTACCACCACCTTTCCTGCCACTTCTAATGGAAAAATTGAAGTTAAAATCTGGAGGGGAGGCCTCAGTGAGAATAACTGGCGCGTCTGTACCCAGCCACGTTTCAGTTAAGAACAGACAGTCAACCTTGTTATCTGAAATAAAATCATTGATAATAAAAGACTTATTTAAAAGAGAGCGTACATTAAAAAGTGCCATATTGATAGTGACAGGTGACCTGCAGACTGTATGGGTGGATGGATGGTGTTCTGGGAGAGGCCTGAGGTTATTGAAGTTGACAGAGTGGGGATGATGGAACCTGGTTATTTTTCGATGACTGATTATAACTGGGATGGGTGAGTTGTTTATGACAGTGGAGGGCCCAAGTCCGGTGTTTTGTTTTTCAGAGGGGGAACTAAAAACATAGGAAGTGGGACCAGGGGGACATCAGTAGGTGGCGGACAGGTCAGTCTGTGCAGGTTTTGGGCACTGGGAGGAGAGTGTGGGGTGGGCGTGCTGCACACCGTATGCCAGGTTAGCAGACAGCACGCGGGAGCCAGCCCGATTCAAGTGGAGTCCATCTGACCCAAAAAGGTGTCTCCTCTCCCAGAAGACGTCGAAATTGTCAATAAAACCTAAGCCGTGGGAGCTGCAGACAGAGGAGAGCCAGGTGTTCAGGCTCAGTAATCGGCTGAAGCGCCCTACGCCTCTGCCGCAGGTGGGGGTGGGGCCAGAGATAAAAACACTCAGCTGGAGCTGAGAGAGTCTGTTAAAAAGCTCCTTAAAATCCCGTTTTAGGATCTCAGACTGCTGTCTGGA
>RPOG01005433.1:0-11357 GCA_008086565.1 Thalassoma bifasciatum | reverse complement strand
TTCTCCGTAATGTCCGTCACGGAGGCACCCGGGAAGCAGCGGGTGAAAGCCCCTCTCAGGCGGACGCTCCGTATGATGGAATCCCCGATGACGAGGGTCGAGGCCAGTTGTTCCTGGGGGGTGACTGGATCCCCGTGGTCACCCTCGGGAGCCCGGGGAGGAGGACGCCTGGAGTGCCAACGCACCGCTTCCCGGAGGAGCCGCTTTCGCTGGGTTGAGGGGCGAGAGGAGCGAGGCGGGTGGCCCGGCGCTGGACCTCTCCCGGACGGGGGGCAGGCATCCGTCAGTGGAGGGAAGGCTGTGGTGTCCATTAGCGGGGGCGCAGCATCCGTCGGTGGACAGGCATCTGTAGCCGCAGGGGTAGCCCGCTGATCCGGAGCCCGGACCAGAGGCTCCGATCCCGCAGACAGAGCCAAGTACTTGTTGGTGAGCGGGATGCTAATGGAGGGGGGAGTCCCGCCTGGAGCCCTCTTCCGACCACGGACTACCACCTCGGACCAGGGAGTCTCTCTGCTCGGGGTAGAGCAGGAGGGCCGCTGACAGGGGGAGGCCGGCTCCCACACGACGGTGTCCCTCAGTGCAGTGGCCGCGCTGTGTTGTTGTGGGTCAGCGGACAGTGATCTCTCCAGCCAACTGGCCAACGTCGGGAGCCGGGATTTAAAAGTAGCTAGCAGAGAATCCTTCCTCTGCAGCTCATCGGATAGCCGCCCGATATCCTCCAGAAGGTTAGCGATCTTTTCCTGTGCTTTCTGAAGCTGCCATCCCACCTCGGCAGGTAAGGAGGCGTCCATAGTGACGGCGTCCATGGTTGCCATGCTAGCTGTTAGCATTAGCTCACTCGTTAAAAAGCGTAAAATCCCGTGTCTGATGACTAAAACCTTAAATCCAGTTAAAACAAAAGTTAAAAGCAAACCTTTGTCCAAGGTTCAGAGCATTAAAAACGCTAAGAACCTTTAAAACCAGATAAAAGCGGGAGCTCGCTCTCCGAGTGCAGCTAGCAGGCAGGCAGCCTTGGAGCTTGTTTTCCTACAGCTAAAGATGATTACCAGTTCCCTTACACAGACGTCTTTCTCTCTGCAGAAAATGAAACGGTCTTGTCTTCTTTCCGTCGTCTTTTCAGATTCCAAAAGTGTTTCTGTTTCACCTCCGTGGATAAAACATCTTCATCTCAACCTGACAGAGTGTGTGAGAGTGTGTGTGTGTGTGTGTGTTAGAGGCGAGATGAACAAGTCGTCAAAGGATGAATCCCCCCCCCGAAATTAGTAAGCTCTCAAAGCTTGGAAAAAAAAATAATACATGGTGATGTGAATGAATGACGCAATGAAGCATCTTGCATAAAAACTAACTTTTAACTTCCTTGTATACATCAAATAATAAAGATTTGATAAGTATCTACAACTATCTCATTTTCTGTGCCTTTCTACACTCGTGTTTCTGCTGACGAGCTCTACACTGCAAAAAAGAAAAAAGTTAGGAAACCTGAAAATATCAAGGCAACATGATGCAATCAATTTTTGAGTTTTCTCAACATTAAAGAAAGTTGTTGACTCAACTCAAATTATACAGTTAGGAAACAAATTCTGTCAACTTGTATTTTCTTGTTCACTCATTCATGATCTTCTAGTCGGGCCAACAATGAAAATCTTGCTCCATTGTTTTTTATCTTTTTGTTTAATTGATGCAGATATTCTAATTAACATTTGAAGGACATTTTGCATCTCTCTGCTCCTTGTACTCTGCCCCCTCTGCTTGTTTTGTTTTTGGGGGCTTTTGTCCTTTATTTGGATGGGAGAGAGAGAGAGACAGAGCGAGAGAGAGAGCGAGAGAGAGAGAGGACAGTTGATAATGTAGAAAACAGGGTAAGAGTGAGGAGCAACAGGCAAGTTGCCACAGGCTGGATTTGAACCTGTGTGAGGGCGAACCTTATGCTTTAAGTTTAACTGGGTGTCATTGCTCACACCCCCTTGTTACACTGATGTGGAAATTCTTCTCATGTCAAAGTCAGGTGGAAGTTAGTTGGGAAATAGTGGTTTTATTAGTTGCATATACATAAGCTATAATTTTGAGTCAGATGGATTTGAAGGCATTTATAGGCTCAACAATTGTTAGTTACCTTTTTAACAGTGTCGTCACTGAGCACACAGACACACAGACACAGACACACACAGACACACAGACACACAGACACACACAGGGGTGTGTTCCTTTTTGAAAACTCACCTGAAACACTGACTTCAAACTTGTATCTGCACACTCTGTTGTCTCCATTGATGATTTCTGCCTCATAAACACCAGCGTCCTTGATGCTGATTGGTCCGAGGGTCAGAGCGCCAGTTTTGATGTTCAGGCTGTAGTTTGGTCCGTTTGTTGGTTCCTTATCTCCAGCTTCATAGCTAACAATCATTTGATTCTTTGATCCATTTTTCAGGTACCAGATTATGGAATAATCTCTGTACAGCTCAGAGGATCCAGTTTGCAGTTCCAGCTTTTCTCCAACAGAAGCTGTCAGTGTCTGGGTTTCACCACATCCAACAGGCTGAGAGACTCCACATGTGACTGAGAGAGCCACTGAAAGAGACAGAGAGAGAAAGTGAGGTGTGTGATACACACTCCACACGTTTTAACCATGTAACTTTACACCATCTATCACTGTGTTTATGTATTTATGTATTTGTAGATATCACTTATTTCAACAGTTCACGCTGTATGAATCTGTTGAGTGTAATGTGCTGTTAGTGAGTGACATGACTCAGGTAAAGACAGAGAGGTCACACTGAGAGGCTGAGGTGTAACTGCTTGTGTCTTTCTGTTGGACTGTTCTGGATGAGTCTCTGTCTCTCTGCTGTCTATGGCACAGGAGGGAGGGACAGCACAACCTCACAGGAGTTACACTCACTCTGGTTTTCTTTTATTCTGCTGTAAAAATCATCGGCACACCTGCACAGACTCATATCTTCAGCCCTTTTTCATGACAATGATGTAATATTGATGTTGCTCCAAAGTTCTGAGTATGTGAAGCATTTTTAATTAAGTGTTCTTAAAATGTATCAAATAGATTTTTATGAAATTTCTGAGGCAACTAGATTTGGTATTTTATCTTGACAAATTTGACAGTTTTCAAAACTTTCTATTCTATTTTGTTCTATTCTATTCTATTCAAGTAACAAAATTCAGTCATAATTGAAAAGTTTAAAATATAACAATATCATTTTCTGTCTCATTCCAGACCAATAATGACGAACCTTCAGCTCAAGAAACATTTCCTCACAGTGGCCACCAGGTGACACCAAATAACACAAATGTTAGTGTACCTCCATCACCCATTCATCCGTTTTTTTTTTGTCGAAATCACAGGCTTTTCCCACCGTGTTTTACTCTCTCGCTCTCGTGACGATTCTTTTATTTTCCCCATACATACATTATTCACACACACACACACACACACACACACACACACTCAAAGCCCAACTGTATCTACCTGTGCGTAAAGAACCATGTTTTCAGCGAAGCATTTCACAGCTGAGTATTCATCAATCAGCTGTAAGATGACTGAACAGAACTGAACATAAGTGTCTCATCCAGAAGAAACTCTGAACGATATGAAGCAGCCTCTCTGCTTGCGGTGAACTTGGTTTTAGGTTGGATATTCGACGGACATTCAGTACCGACGAACCGGTGCTTTCTCACTCTTCATACCCAGGAATGGCAGCAGCAGCGCGGGTTAGTCTACCGGGTTCTCACCGCGGTCTCAGGTGCGAGGATCTCCCGCACAAACCAGCTGGAGCCACACGAACATCATCCTGACAGCTTAACCTGAGATCCTTTTGATCATTTAACAACAACGATCACCACCGTTAAACCCACTTTAATCCTCACCCTGCGCCTGGAGATAACAAATCTACCTTGCAGGAGTTCACGGTAATAATCTACAAATTCAGAACAAACTGATCAGATCTTTACAAGACAAAAAAAAAGTACTTACGGATCGGAGCGATAACTTTCAAAAAAGTTATTGTAAGTTTGAAGAAGTCCTGGAAGAATTTCATATTTCGGAGAAGCAAGTAGGAGCTGTGGTGTCCTGTCACTGCGAAACAGTAATGAGCCGCCCGCAGGAAACACAGGTCTCTCACCACAAAGCAACTCCTCCACCCACCCACCCCTAAATGTAGGAGGTGAAATAGCTCACACACTCTTTTCAGACTGAGCGGTGTGCTGCTGTCATTACACATTATGCACTTAGTGACCTTGAAGAAAAAGTAGTTCCCTCTGTACCATTCAAACGAGAGCACAATAGTTTTGTTTCTTCCCTCTGTGTTCCTCTTAATTTGAAACGTTACTTCAAATTTTTAAAAAGTGTCAAAAGCATTGATATTTTGATTTGAGAGTCGATTCTAGAGCACAAAGATCTGGTATCTGTAGTATTGACATTTCAGTATCAATCTGAACATCAGTACTTTAACAGCAGATGCTTTTAAAACATACCTAAGCCTTAAGTTCATCATGTTTTACTGTATTGTTGTTTCATGATAATAAAACATGTTTTCCCACTGTAACACGCTAATGAACTTTATTATCTTAAGATAATCCACTTTATTTTTCCTGATGACACAATGATTTTCCGGTGCTCTGTAGAAAACAGGAAGTCTGATCCCTAATGAGAAAAGTTAGATGCTTTTCTAGTTTGGTTTAACACAATGATTTGGGAGGTTTAGGTAAAGTGGATAACTTCAGTAAACAACTTACCCCCTATGTGAAACCAGAGTAAATAAAAAATGTACAATTCTGGGCTGAATCATCAGCCCCCAGTCAGCTCTGTGTCCTTTTTGCTGACTAACAATGTGCAGTTGTTTGTTACAAGTCTCTAACTCATCTCTTGAGGGATCCCAGTCCATTCTTCTTTGGCAAAACTTTCAAGCTCTTCTGTCTTGGACCCTAGTCTTCAGTTCAGCCCCTCTTACAGGTTTTTGGGATTCAAGGAGACCAGTCAATGAGGTCCACTTTGGTTTTCTGGAGCTGGTTCTTCACCTGTGTATGTTTTGGCTCATTGTCATGTTGAAGACAAAACCACAAAAGTGCAGGAAAAACCTCAGATTTAACTTTCTTGACTGTCAACAAGCTGTAATTATTATGTTATAAAGTTAAAACACAATTAAAGAACAGAAGTGGTTTGTGCTCTGGCTCAATAAAAAGGTCAGTTTATCAGAGAGCTCATGGCTTTAACCCTGAATGTTTTTATACATCAATCTACTTTCTTTGTGCAAATTAAAATAATGTAAGTATCCAAAATGAAAACATGTTGTTTGGGTAAGCTGTGTGAAAAACACTTGATGTGTTTAACAGCACTTGTAGAAACTCAATTTTTATAGCAGGGCTAATATTTTTGACTCAACTTCATGTACGTTAGTTCATTTGTTGGACACTTGAGGCCACTGAGTTTATACTCTGGTGATTTCCACTCTAGGAAAACAAACATGGGCATATTTTAATGCAAAAAAGACACATGGCACCATGGGTAATGTAAATTTTGTGCCATTATGAATCAGTCACAGAGTATTCCCACACAGTAAAAGTACGAGCAACATCCACTAACGTCAGATAGTTGTATTTACACTTTTTAAGTCCTTCGCTCTCTTTTTTCATACACAGGCTAAGGTAAAAGTTAAATTCTTATAGTTTCAACTCTTTCTTTGTCGAGGCGAGGTTCATCATCTTTATCCTCTTTAAACTAAACACACAAGTGATATCTCAGTTTTACTGGAATTGGTTTGAGCTATAAAACAAAAAGCCTGAAGAGAAAGATCATCTTCTAGTTTCTGTCTGTGTCTGTTACATCACTAACTCAGAAGTTCAAATATGGGGAGTATAAATTTCATGTCCGAGTCTTTAGACGAGTGTCAGTTTCATTTCTGAAGTGTCTTAATAATGACCAAAACCGTCTCGTTTGAATAGGAGTACTCTATATCTTCTGTTGTCACAAAATTACTACCTCTGTTTCTTTTTTTTTTCCCAATTAAGTGGTCAAAGGTAGAAGTTAGTTTGACTACACCTAATTTCAGAAACAAGCAAACAAGACAAAGTTCATTTCTTCACTTTTCAATTTTCGTAATTTATTTATTCTCCTCCCATTACACTGAAACCAGACTCAGGTCAAAGTACTAACAAAAAAATGAAAAAAAAAAAAAAAAAAAAAACTTCCAAGTTTATGTAACAGAGGGAGATGAAACGGTGTCAGACATTTTTTTTTTTTTTTTCCATATGAGAAAAATGTGGTACAGTACCTACTGACTTTCTGTGATGGTCACATAAGAAAACAGACAAGCATTTTTCTAGGCAAAATAACTTAATAAACATGTAAGGCACATGGAAGAAGAGTTTTATCCCTGAGCTCTTTCCAACAAAGATTTGAGTCCAGACTGAGAGTTTGGTTTGCGCCACAACATGTTATTAAGATGCAACAGGTAAAGGTTGAAAAATGTTAAAGCAGTGGCAGGAAATGTATTCTATGAATACAACATTATTGCTTCATTTGCTTCAAGAGGGGTGTTTCAAAATACAAATCCTTCAACACACATTAGATTTATAATTGTTATTGCTGTGCTCATTGATTCTCATGATCTCTCCAGTTCATCTCTTCACAGGTGCTCCTAGAGATTGTGGTGTCAAAGACCTCGGGATACTGTGTTTCCTTCTCTTTTTTTTGTCTCCTGTCTCTCTTTTTCTCCCCTTGTTTTTTTTTTTTTGCAGGGTTAGCTGCTGGTTTTGGATCTCCTGTCTGTATTCACTCGTCCAGTTGTTGTGGTTGTTCTCTTCTGTTGTTTTATTGTTTATCTCTCCCTCTCTGTCTGCTCTTTCCCTCTGTCACTATCCCTCATCTGTTTTCACCCTAGTCCGTTCAGGCAGTAACCTTTAACCCTGGCAATGTACTGAAAAAATAAATTACAAAACACAAACAAAAATAACATTTAAATCTCAAGGGGAGCCTTATACACAAAGGTCATGTGCACAGTGTCACAGTTGAAGCGTAATCAAAGTGCTTTGAGTTTGAGCTACAATCCAAGACTCTTACAGGAAACAAGTGTAGCTATTCAGACTGAAGTCAGCAGGAAGCCAAAATAAGATGCCAGACGCAGTTTTAGAGAGCGGGGATCACCACAAACAGGGAAAATAGTTTGAAATGATTTCTCGGAAAACCATCTAAAGGAAATCAACAAGTTGGAAAGGGCTTGCACTCACAAATACAGGATCTATAAAAAGAAAAAGTGACCAAAGTGGAACTCGTGAAAAGCGCAAACAACCAGAGATCACTGGATTGGAGTGAGTGATCAGACTGATTTCAGAATTACTGATGTTTCCAGAGCAGAATGGTGAAGCAGTGCAGCATTGACTGAAGTGGTGAGTCTAAAAGTCCAGATTATAAACGACAGTTTTTGCATTCATCAAGACAAAAAGGTTGGAATCACTGCTGCACACTGACCTATAGTCTTACAGTCAATGGAGCCCTTAGAAAGAGGGCTGTCCAATAGAGAAGTAACCAGCAGTTTAGATCAAACCAGTCAAACCTTCATGTTTTGGCATAGTCTGTGCAAACCCAGAGCACCAATGTCACTCTGAAATTCAAGTCTAATCTATCCAGTAGTATTGCAACTGTTCTAAGAAACAAAAATCTTCATTACTCATTTCATCATCAGTTAAAACTTCAGAAACCATTTTATTCTCCAGATACTTTGTTCTGATTTTTATGAGGCACATCAGGTTGGGAAACTCATCCTGGATGTCGTCTTTTGTCTTAGGGTCTTTTTCAAACTGGCCACGACACACTCTCCCTACTCACTACCCTTTCGTTTGAGCGTCCTTGAGGAGAGTTCCCCATATCATGTCTGTCCCAAACTGATTAGCAGGTCGTGGAAGTGGCTAGAAAACCCTCCACCAGAGTCTGCTCGGTTGCTGACTAGCTGAGCATGTGCGTTGCTAATTGAGTCCAGTGGTTTCCCTCCTTAGACTGTCTATACTTGAGACAGCTGGAATGTTCTACAGCATCACGATGGGGGGCTTGTTTAGTTGCAAAAAGTCCTCTGCCCTCTTAGAATAAAAGAATAAAAGTAATCTAATTAACTCAGACACATGAATTAGGTTTGAGATAAGGATCACAGTTTGTTTGTAGGAGAAACTTCGTCCCATTAGATGGCTCCACCCTGAGTGTTCCCTGGAATAAAAGAGAAAAGAAAAAACATCACTTCACCAGGAGAAGCTCTTGGGTACAGGCTGTAAAAATCAGACTAAAGTTTCAAGTGCTTGAAAACAAAAGAAAAGAGACATGAAGCTGCTGACACATCACCAGAGTCCGAGCTGTTCAAAGGTTTTTTGGTTGGATTGAACCTGTTGGATTGGTTCATGTCTTAAGAACTAGTGGTTCAAAACAAAAGGAGGAAGTAATAAAATCACATTGAAAGTTAGTTTAGTCCATTTTAAACCTTTGAACATCCAGACCCTGATGGTTACATGTTTGATCTGAATATAAATGTCAACCATTTAATACAAACCATTCCTCTTCTTCTGTCTCTTTGCCCTGACCCACAGGACACAAGCCAGAACAACCACAACCACAAAGAGACAAACTGATACAACAGCAGCTGTGTGGCTCCTGGACTGAGTGGTGTTGGTTGGTTGGGATTCTCCAGTTAATGAGTCTGTTTCACGCTCTTTAAGAAAAACAAAAAGAGATGATGATAAGTGTGAACAGGAATTAAACATCAGAACATGAAGGTGGCACGAGTTTCTAAGTCCAACAAACATACACATCCTCTTCTAGTTCTTGGTCAGGAGCTGGTTCCTGGCTTCAGTACTATGATTTCTTCACTTCATTTTTTAACATTTAAGAGTTTTCAGACTACATACATGTAATTTTTGACATACAGTCAGAATGCCACAGACTGGGGAAAACTGTCTAAAGTTGTGGTGAGCTGATAGATGTAATTGTGAACCCTCAGTCTGTCTGCTACAGTCATATATGAGCCAGAGAGAAGGAAAGTTATTCACAGGGTGGAAATGTCGCTCCCACCCACCAGAAGTCTTCCCACCGAGTCTTCAGAGAAACTCGCTCACACATTCGTCTCATAGGAATCATCTGTTTACTGTTGAATGTTTCTGAACAAACTAGTATAGAACTACAACTTTTCCTTTCCTCAAAGAGTGAATGTGCTCCACTACTTTAAATGTAACTATTTATCAATCATGGGAACAGTGTTGTTTTTGTCAACGATGACGATGACGAAATTATTTCATTGACGCGACTTTTTTCATGACGATAACAAGACGATGACGAGCTAAACATGGTTCTTTGATGACGAAAACATGACGAGACGTGTGTGAGTTTTCGTTCAAAGGACGAGACTAGACGAAAATGTTCGTGGCTGCACTGTCAGACGTTCAAAGCGCATGACGTGTGCCTATTGTGCATGGAATCTGTCCGTCAAAAGCTAAAAAATATCAGCGATGATACTGCATCCTACCTTTGTTTCATCACTCACCACCTGACGTTCAGCGCACATTCTCCACAACACACCTGCAGTCTCCACAATTATCTCGTTATTTCATGATACCAAATCATTTTTATGGTGTGATTACTTACATTGCTAAACTATGCTTGAATGTGGAAACTGTCTGGAGAACGGAGAAGAGAGAACTGCATGGATCACTTTGATGATTTATTACTTTAATTCTGTTCCATGCTACATGGAAAGTTTCTGCAGTTACTCAGCTCTGTGAAAGATAGAGCAATATGTTTTTGTACACTCAGATAATCCACAGGTTTTTGAGCAAAACTCCTGCTCGGACATGACACTCCAGTGGTCTCTGTGTCAGTCGCTACACACACAAACACACACACGCACACGCACACACACACACACAAACACTCAGCCCCTTCCTCCTGCTCCACTGAACCCCTCGCTCTCAGATGCATTCACTGACTCTTACAACAGTAGGACTTCAAAATATTAAGAACAAACATGAGCAAAAGTGAACTGCTATTCTTTAAACATGAACTGTTGCAATACCACCCATAATTCGTGATATCTAATCATTAAATTATTTCGTTATACTGAATTATCCCTTTATGTCTTGATAATTATTAAAACATAAGCCAGTATAACACAACAATTGGATAAGTCAGTGAATGCATCAGAGAGAGCGGGGCTCAGTGCGTGGGTGTGTGTAGCGACTGACACAGAGACCGCTGGAGTGTCATGTCCAAGCAGGAGTTTTGCTCAAAAACCTGTGGATTTACTGAGTCTACACAAACTTATTGTTCTATCCTTCACAGAGTTCAGTAATTGCAGAATCTCTCCATGTAGCATGAAATAGAATTAAAGTAAATCAGTGTTGTGACCTCATTTAATTGAAGACTAATGCTTTCTTCTTTTTTTTCTTTTTTTCTTTACTAAAACTAGACTAAAATCTTTTTGAGTTTTCGTTGACTAAACTGGACTAAAACTATTACATATAAAAATGAATAAATGTGACTAAAACTAATAAGCATTTTCATCCAAAAGACTGAGAGAAAGACTAAAACTAAGATGGCTGCCACTTTGACAACCAGTGTTGTCATGCATTTTGAACGTCTAACAGAGCAGCCACAAACATTTTCGTCTAGTCCCGTCCCGTCAACGAAAACTCACACACACTCGGTCATGTTTTCGTCATCAAAGAACCGTGTTTAGCTCGTCACTCTCTCGTTATCGTCATGAAAAAAAGTTGCATCAACGAAATAATTTCGTCATCGTCATCGTTGCCGAAAAACAACACTGTTGACAACAGAATCAAACATGCATATTTATAGCCATTATGTATTCTGTCAGTTACACTGAGCAGGGTTTTTTTTTTCCATGTCTTTGTCTGTTTGTCTCTGAACCAGAGTCAGGCCGTAGTAATTCCAAAATGGCAGCCTCCATCATCGAGCTTCATGCTTCTTCTTCATAAACCACAGCAACATCAGTGAGATTAGTCTCAGACTGACGATGTTATAAACAACCTGCTCCACACTGTCACTTCTCTGTCCGATTTAAACTATGCTGTTTAAAAGTCTTTAAAGGTAGGGTATGCAGAATTTTTATGAAATGAAAAATTTAGTGTTTACAGGAATAATCCTGCTCAATCGTCGTCTCTGGGCCTCTGTACTTGTGTGACAGTGTCTGTGTGCCTCACCCCCTTGTAGACCCCCTCCCTTGCCTGTTTTGTTAATGTTTTGGTTGAGCTTGGGATGCTTCTGGGTGGACAGTAGGAGTTTTTATGGGTGATGACCAGCCAATCACAGCGTACCTAGTGTGTATGTGACTTTGTGTGTTGCTGATAGCGAGTGG
>RPOG01005432.1:0-32414 GCA_008086565.1 Thalassoma bifasciatum | reverse complement strand
CTGAGGAAGGACTGATCCAGTTTCAGTGGGATTTGTCAATGAAACTGAACTTTGATTTATTGGATTTGCACTTTTATGAAGTGAAGAGATGGCAAAGGTGTGTGGGGTCTTTGTGGGGATTCTAACAGGTGAGTTTTAGTGTCTGATCTTATCACTGTAAGGCCTTATTCAATATGAGAGCATTACAGCCTCAGACTGATATATTAAAGTGATGTTTGCACTTAACTGCCAGTGCTTTTCCACTTCAACAGACACACTCAAAGTGAAGGATGGCACTATTGAACCAAATGTCTATTCTTTTACTTGGCACACTTTCCAACACCCATACACCTTTTTAAGCAAAGCAGCTAAAGCCGGTTGAAGACAGTGCTCGCTCTCTCTCTCTCTCTCTCTCTCTCTCTCCAGAGCCATATTTGTACAGTAGATTTCAGAGTTGGTTAATGATTGAATGAAGAGTCCACACAGTGGTAATATGTCCACTGTGATTACTAATCCCTGTCATAACAAGCCTCCCTTATATGGAGAATCCTACAAGTTTATACAATCTGGTTAATGTAATCCAACAGCCCTGACAGCAACCTGTTCATGTGGCTTTGTTTGAAATGAAAGTGTGTGTGTGTGTGTGTGTGTGTGTGTGTGTGTGTGTGTGTCTGTGTGTGTGTGTTTGGGAGGAGAAATGACTCTCTCCAACCTAAAAGCCTCCCTGGCATCATGACTCAGCAGCATTTCAATAATAACTGGGATGTGATATCAGGTTTTTTCCTGCCAGCACTGACGTAGATCTCACTCTGCGGCTGTGATATCGTCACAAATGTTTGAGCATTCGCACACATGCATGTATTTGTTTGTTGTGAGTGTCTGTAATTGTCGTTTTCTGTTTGCTGCAGTACTGGCTTTGTGCAAATGCTGTCGGGCAGAGTGGAATGTCACCGAGGAGTCGGCCAACAACACCGTGTCAGACTGTCATCGACATGGAGACAGAGACAACTGCACAGGTAAACACAGGGAGGAGGGGCAGCAGGAGGAGGAGGAGGAGGTGGCACCTTTCTCACATTGTAAATGAGGCTTTAAAGTTTAAAGGTTTGATGGAAAAATTTGAAAAGCAGAAGTGTTGATATAAAGCCACAAACACTCCTCTGACTGGAGAAAAGAAAGAGGGTAATCATAAAGGAAGCACATTCCTGGTTTCAGAGCGCAGAGGAGAAATTCAAGTGAAAGTATGTCTCTGTGGAGAGTCATCACTCATATAACCTTTTATCTACTGAGGCTGAAGTAGTCTGGACATACTTTGTTACTATGGCTATAAAAGGGTTTGAAAATGCCCAGTGTCTGAGTGCTTTGGCTCCTTTTTCCAGGTTTACAGAAACTTATATTTTTTAATTCATTTTTTAGGGGCATTTTGTGCCTTCATTTGGATAGAGGAGGACAGTGGATATTGTATGAAACAGGGTAAGAGTAGGGGTGAGAAAGTGGCCACAGGCTGGACTGAAACCTGGGCAAACAGTGTGAGGGTGAACCTCATGGAGTGCAACCTGAACCACTGGGTTTTGTGCGCTCCACAAACGCTCCAAAGTGGTAAATAACTATTGCCCATTGAATGAAAGCATTAGCATAGTAAAACAAACAAACAAACAAAAAAGAGAGTTTCGTGCGACAGAACACTGTTGGAATTTTTTGGACTGGGCAAAAACTCCTGATATTTCAGCTGTTTTGCCATTGTTTTGCTTTGTGAGGCTATGTCATATTCTAGTGGTTACTGAAATGCCCTGTATACCACTAGGGAGTGCAAATTCCTAGATTTCCAATGCCATTTGTTGTTTTCTGAACAAACAGTTGCAGTGTTATATTTATTACTAGGGATGCACCACTAATAAAGCACCGGTGCTATTGCAGTAGCCAAAGTGTTTTAAAGACCCTTTTAGTACTCCATTGGTGATCTTGAAATAAATCCACTTTTATTTCTTAGCCTGTTCATAATCTACATCTTAAAATGAGATTATCAACATCTCAGAGCACAGGTCAATGAATGACACCAGACAGACAGTCTCCTCACCTTCTTGACATTGAACTACAAACTAAGTTGACAAAGTTTGAGTGTTACAAGCAATAGTGCCACGTAACTACAAATAAATACATTTCCCTGTCACTTTATATCCTGGGACAAGTTGTCTTGGAATAATAAAAAAAGGGTTAAAAGAAAAGCGCTACCAAAACATTTGCACACCTTGACAAGAGTGATCTTTATGACAGTTGGTGATAGTGCTCATGGGAAATGGAGTCTTCACCAGGAAAACACTATCCATCCCAGCCACAGGTGTGACTGCGATCCTCACAGAGAATTTCTTTAGCCAGGGGTGTCCAAACTTTTTTCCTAAAGGGCTGTATTGGATGCTGTGAATATGACCAAGGGCCGGCGGCTCTTATGGACATGTTTACTAACAGTGAAAGGTACAAATGAGCGCTCTATTGGAAAAGTATTTCTTTTAAGTGGTGTCTGAAAACAAACAAAAAAAAAACCCCACACACAAACAAACAAACAAACAAAAAATGTTAGGTCAAACATGCTTGTGCTGTTATTGCAGACCTTTGAGAACCAAACCTGTGAAAAATATCTAACAATTTTATCGCAGGATCAGGATCTTGACTTTATCACGTTTGTTTATACGACAATTATAAAAACATTTTAAACCCCAAATATCTCTGATCCTGATTCTGAACCATTGTATGCGTCAATTTTTGTCTCTTTTGACCATTTCATATCTTTAATTCAGTTTTTTGGTACTGTCATGTGTATTTTTTTCATATAATTCTAAACACTTCATAAAACACATTTTGCATAATGCCAAATGCAATTAAATGTCAGCTGTAAAAGATGTTGGGAGCTTTAGCTTTATAAAGTTGCCTGTGCACAGTCAAAATCTTTGTGAAACATCACCAGATATATGAAGATTTATTTCAAGCACTTTACAGAAACTGTAAATGTAAACAATTAGAACATGATTAATTTAAATGACAAAACAAACACATGGTAAGATGAGAGCTGGGGGCTGCTTGAAAATAGAGGGCGGGCCACAATTGACCTGCAGCTGGGGGACTTTAAGTTCACTCTGCAACAAAAAGCATAAAAAGAAGCTCTTATATTTAAACATTGTTATGTTGCACATCAGATTAAACAGAGGCTCAGCTATAAATGCCTTCATGTCATACTAGAGCCAAACTTGCTGCTTGTTCAAGTAATAATTGAGTTATTACTTTCGAGCCAATGACAGAAAAAACCATCACTGACTCCTCTAAACAATTTCTACAAGTGTTCCCTTTATTATGACACTAATGAATAATTCAAATAGACCTTGAGGATGCAGATGTAATGTAGGTACGTCTTATTTTTTTTCGAGTAGAGCCAAAGAAGAGACAGAGTTAAAATTTCCAACAACACCTTTCATACATAAAATGCAGCTCAAAGTGCCTTACATTTAAAGCACTTAAAATAAAAACAAACAGAGTGGAGCAGTCATAAAAGAGATAGAGGTAGAATGACAATAAAAAGCAAACAGATGTACACAAGAACAAAGAAAAAACAGATCAAAACCTAAAACATGATGACAAGTAAGGGGGATAAAAGTTAAAGAACATTAAAAAGGAGCACGATAAAACAGATAAAAAACAAGTGTAAAATAAGTCTAGAGCAGGCCTAAAACACCAGAGAACACCTTAGCTAGACGCCTTAAAATAAAGGTGGGTTTTGAGCTGCTTTTAAAAATGTCCACAGAGACAGGTTGTTTAATGTGCACGGGGGGGTTTGTGCTGGATTTTTAGAGCATAGACCATAAAAGAGGCTGCCCCACTTTTTTTAGGGCTGACTCCGGGCACAAGCAAATTGGCCGTGGACCTAAAGGCTCTTTGTGGTTGGTAGGGAATTAAAAGTTCTGTTAAGTATGAAGGTGCTATACCATTAAAAGCTTGTACATAATTAAAAGGACCTTAAAATCAATTCTAAAAGCAACAGGAAGCCAGTGCAGGTCAGCTAAAATAGGAGTAATGGTGTCTTTGCTTTTGGTTCAGGTTAAAGTCTTGCAGCAGAGTTCTGTATATAAACATAGTTTCATCCTTGTTATCATTTTAACTTTGGGAAGCTATTGACTCATTAGAAATATTCTCAACTGTAAATTGACTTGTCAGTCACTGAGATATATTGTTTGTATAACTGAACTCCAGATTCCTTCTTGTGCACATGAAAAGACAAGACCGTCCATTTTTAATTAGTTCTCTTATTCATTGATGTTTCAAAGCTGTTTTCCAATAAGCTAAGCTAAGCGCTCTTGAGGCGCCGCATGAAAGGACACGAGAGTGATCGACTCATTTATCTCCACTTACTCAAGTACTTCCCTTTGAACTCTGTAACTGGATATTTTTCTTTTACAACAGTGAGGTCACGGCAGCGGGCAGGATCTCATGTTTCCCTTAACAACTGAGGTCCTCTCATTGATGTCACCTGGAAAACAGTTTTCCTTTACAAGCCAATTTTCAAAGATAATTTCATGTGAATGGGCTGTAAAGATAGCGGCAGCTTCTGGTCTCCAAAGCACCATGTGTAACCGGGGTCAGAGGTTCAGGATTACGACCCAATGGCTGTTGTGTTTGGGTGTTTGTCACTGTGTTTAGTTATAGAAAAGAAGGTGAAGGATGAAACATGAATGCTGAGAAATGTCCCACTTTAGCATGTGGGTTTCATCCAATTAGAGAAAATATGTCATCTATGTAATATCTAAGGCGTGTGGTTAATGAGACCTCAGTGACGAAAAGCTTTTCATAGCTCTGACTCATCAGGACTTCTCTCTAGATCATATTACAAACAGACTATTTATAAATCAGGTCATGCCAGAGGCGAGCCAAAAGAACTTGACACAGTCACAGACTTACATCGACATTTAGGAAAGAACACACTCCGCTTCTTTCTGACAGAAGCTAGGTGACAACATCAGGACCACTTTCATTGCTGCAAAGTAAATATTAAGTTACCAACAGGAGAGAAGTAGAGCTGAAAGAGTGGAAACAGATAACCAAAGTTTGTTTTATGAGCTTGAGAAGAGCTGGTGAGGTATTTTTATTTGCCAAGATTCAGACAGTGTTGTGTCATACTTATGGGTGAGGTGACCTTGTGGCACTAAACAACCCTTTTCTCTGCTTGCAATAATGCAACTAGATTTTAAACTAAAATCTTGACCAAAAAATTTTGAAAAAGATATTGATAAACTAAATATGAAATGATCAGATTGCTTTCTGTAGGTTATAAAAACACAAAATGAATAATCTGTATTTAAACACATCTGATCAAATTTTAAGATCAGTTAAATAATTGCACTTATTCACATTTTGCATCATTGAATCTTAAAAAGGATTTAAGGAGAATTTTAAAATGTAAAAAGAAGAAATGGGAGTGAGACTGAAAAAAAAAACTGAGAAAAAGATCTATTGAAAATAAAAATTGAAGTGAAACTCTCTGGGGAGCAGATGGCCTAGTGGTCTGGTTTTGCTCACCCTTAAAAAGTTCCCCCTGCAGACAACCTGAGTTTGAACCTAGCATGTGGTCACGTTACTGCATTTCACTCACCCCGTCCTCACTTCTATCCAAATAAAGGCATTAGAGCCCCCGAAAATATCTTGAGAGAAAGAATTAACATTGTGAAGCTAAGGTGAAGTTCAATTCTGGCTGTATTTTAAAAGACATCAAAGTTTTAAAGGTAGGGTCTGCAGGATTTTCCTTAAAAAAAAAAGTCAATTTTTACGTGAACACTCCTGCTCAATCATCATCTCTGGGCCTCTATACATGTGTGTCAGTATCTATCTCTGCCACCTCTGCCTTTATGATGATGTTTTGGTTGTCTCAGAATGTTTCTGGACAGAGAGTTGGCGTGGTGACCCCAGACATTCAAAGCGCGCCCAGTGCACACATGACTTTCTGTGTTGATTACAGCGAGTGAGAGAAGCTATCCTGAGCGTCTCCGATAGCAGCCATAACACAAAGAGTAAATGGTACAATAATTGCAGGATACCTTGTTTTCCCACAGAAATTGGGTGCACGGCTCTTGAGTTTCTCCCATGTAGAAACGTGATGCTGAAGGAACTCACTGGGCCGTTGAGAGTGTTCATGTACATACAGCTATTAGCTGCAATTAGAGGCAACAGAGGAGGAGCCCTGTTTGGATGTTGTGTTTATAAACAGTAACAAAATTCCTGCAGACCCTACCTTTAAATATTAAAAGAATAACTAAGTAAATGAATAAAAATAGCCAGATGTCTCTGAATACAACACTAATCATCGTTTCAAATTTAGTAGCTTTTTTCATGAACTAACTCATACTCACATTCATCTCTTTTTCCAGCAAACACAGAAGAAACAGATCAGTGGAACGGACACTTCTCAAAATGTCCTGAGGAACTGACTCACTACTGCGTCCATGGAGACTGCCGTTACGTCGCAGACCAGAAGACACCATCTTGCAGGTGAGAGATGTCTCAAGAGAAGAGGTGTAAGAAAAACAGGATAGGCTCACACTCAGCAGGCACTTTATCAGGTCCACCTTGTGAGTACCAGGTTGGACTCCTCTTTTCCTTCAGACCTGCCATAATTCATGCTGTCAGAGATTCAACAGGCTGCTTGAACCTTCCTCAGAGATTTTTCTCCGTATTGTCATAACAGCATCACACAGTTGCTACAGATTTGTTGTTTCAACATCCATGATAAGTATTCCCTGTTCCTCCACATCCCAAAGGAGCTTTATTAGACTGAGATCTGGTGACTGTGGAGATCGCTGGAGTTCAGTGAACTCATCGTCATGTTCGTTAAAGTATTTTGAGATGATTTGAGCTTTGGGACATGGAGTGTTATCCTGCTGGAAGTTTCCATCTGAATATGAGTACACTGTGCTCATAAAGGGATGGACATGGTCAAAAACAGGACAGACACGTGGATCCAAGTCAGGATAGATCCATGTTTTAATGTTGTTTCCTCTCAATCCTGAGCCGACCATCTAAATGTGGGGCAGAAACCCAGACTCATCAAACCAGGCAGCGTTTTTCAGTCTCTATGGTCCATTTTTGTTAAGCCTGTGTAAATTGTAGCCTCAGTTTCCAGGTTGGCTTCATGATCCTCAGGCTTCAAGGTTGAACGTGTTGTGTGTTCAGAGTGTCCTCTGCAGACATAACTCTAACCCTTTCTCTCATCTCCAACCAGTCTGTCCATTCTCCTCTGACCTCTAACATCAACAAAGCATTTAGACCCAGAGAACTGCTGCTCACTGGATATTTTCTTCCCTTTGGGACCATTCAATTTGATTCGATTCAGTTCAGTTCAGTTCAATTCAATTCAATTCAATTCAATTCAATTCAATTCAATTCAATTCAATTCAATTCAATTTGATTTGATTGAATTGAATTCAATTCAGTTCAATTTGATTTGATTCAATTCAATTCAATTCAATTCGATTCAATCCAATTCAAAAAGCTTTATTTGCATGACAAACATATGTTTACATTGCCAAAGCGTGAAGCACCAAGGTAAGACATGAAATAATGTACACACAGTTAAACATCTAGTTAAATAAACTTAACAGATGTGCAAAAAGAGCATGCAGTGCAAAATATAAAATATAAATAAAATATTAATAAAGTAGACTTTATCTCTGTACATTACAAAATTCAAACTATTAACTTTAAAGTATAAAAATATCATCAAAAAATGCAGAGTGTTTGATATTTACAGTATATTACATCACATCTTCAGGACAAGTCGAGGGCCTGAGCCTCAGTCAGTGTTAAAAGAGGGTTCTGGACTATTTGGGACCATTCTCTGTAGACTATAGAGATGGTTGTGGGTTAAAATCCCAGTAGATCAGCAGTTTATCAAATACTCAGACCAACAACCCTGTCATATTAAAAGTCTCTTGAATCTTCTTTTTTCTCCATCCTGATGCTCAGTTTGAAATTCAGCAGCTTGTCTTCACCATGTCGACATGAATAAATGTTGCAGAGTTGCTGCCATGTGATTGGCTGATCAGATATTTGTGTTAATAAGCAGCTGAACGGGTGAACCTAGCTGATGGATGGCCATGAGAACATTTTATACTGAATTCATTTAAACTAAAATGATATTCTTCTGCTTTTTTCCAGATGTTTTTATGGTTACATTGGTGTTAGGTGTGAATACGTGGACCTTGACGCACTAATAGGAGAGCAGCGATACATAATAGTCGGTGGTGTCATTGCTGGGCTCTTTCTACTCGTTCTCCTCATTGTATTCATCTGCTTCTGTTCACGGTAAGCTTTTGCATACTCATCATAAAAATAAGAATTACTGTTGTTTTTTTTTGTCCTTGGATGTTTTTAGCCTGTTGAGATAATTGGCTTCCTCTTGTGTATAGGAAGGCCAATTTGAGTTATGGAAATGAAAATTGCAGCATGACTGCTTGTCTTATGCACCTGTATATCTCAACATATTGTTGTCTTTGTCAGTCGTAGGTGCAGATTGTGCTGGCGGCGTAGAAGGAGACGGAGAGAAGAACCAGTGAACGGAACAGAAAAAATCAGCATGATGGACACAGAGGGACACAAAAGTTTGGACTCAACAGATGCACCACAAACCAACGCAGTTTAAGAGCTGTGTGTGAGCTCATGAGCGTCCACAGGTGGAGGAACTGAGAGTCCGTCCTCTGGTGTGACAGCTGCTGCTGCCTCCTGTCTCACTGTGAGAGCAGATCACTGTACGAGGTCTGCTCTGCTCTGTGGACCTGATCCAGGATGGATGAAGTCTGCGTCTGCTTGGGTGCCAGGCACAAACACAGGCAGCCCTGTCCTGGAACAGAAGATGCCGTCCTGGATTTTTGATAAACACAAGTTCAACACATGATTGTTCAGCTGGTTCAGAGTTGGCAGGGGAGGAATTTTCTTTCCATTGGCGTGGAGCCACATGCACTTGTAGCTTGGAAAAAACTGAGGCACCAGCTGTCAGCTGGTGATAAAGCTGATCGGTTATTAGCTTGCAAACTGCCCGCGTGAAAATAGCAGAAAAGGGACTACACTCCATGTTCATATTGAAAAAGTAGCATGAATAAATTATTAAATACTTTTCCAATCAACATCAGAAAGTCAGCTGTTCATCTTTTCCTCTCTCTCGAGCAACGTCTCCATCTCACACAGAATATTGTTACTCATTAACATTAGCAATGCAAGAAAGGCCTTCTATATCCTAAGTGGTACATTTGTGGACTCTAGAGGTTGGAAGAGGACAAGGAGAACTTGTGCAGGAGGCTTTTTTGAACTGTAGATTTGGATCGGAGCAGCATTCGAGCCCAAGAGGCAGAACAGCCGACCCTGTGTATGGAGGCTTCAAGGAAGTGAAAGTGTTCCACTGTGAGAGACAGATCCTAGACAGCCAGGATTTTTAATGTTTGTCTGCATTAAGATTAAACATAGAGTGAGGAGAGCTGAGAGAGAGTCTGTGGAGTTGGTTTATTTGGTACCTTTTAATAAGTCAGTGTACTGTAAAAGTCACATTTGAAGTTGTATCAACTGTTGTTCTCTCAGCAGATTTATTTATGTGAACTATTTCTTTCACAATCTGTGTTGATAAATTAAAAACTCACCATAAAAACTGTCCAAAAAACGAGACAGTCTTCAAAAAGTGAGGACTAATTAAGTGTTTTTATCTTATTTATAGTCAATAAACTCATTAAAAACAAGACAAACACTGTCTTAGACTTCAGTTTTTGTATTGCATAAATAGAATTATAATGAAAGAAAACTATCCGTACAATAAACACACATAACAATTAAAAACATTTCAAAACTGTGAAAGGAACAAGTTAATTATGTTCATGAACTGATAAAATCAAGCATTTAATAAAACAAACCCACAAACATAAACTACCAAACATATCCAAATGTTAAAACTGAATCAGACAGTTAAGACTTAAATGACTTACAAACAGGAAAATAAAAAAATCCAGGTGTTACAAGCTTCCTCAGACAAAAAACTAGTTAAGATAAGACTAACCATTAGCAGCTGGTGCAAAAACAGCAAACAAGAAAATAAAATCAGTACCCTGAATGCTTTCTCGAAGCAGAGGAAATATGCCCCTCATGACCAACTACACTGTTTCTGTGTATCCCAAAGAGCATTTTATTTTGTATATGGCGAAACCCACCTTCAAATTAATAGCCCACAGATAAAAGTTAACAACAACCAACACAAGAGAATGGTTTGGGGAAAACATACTTAGATTTCTGTTGTCTTTATGTGGTCACAGAGGTCAACTCATAATTTCATAACAGACTGTAAGACCTGGTTCACCACTGCTGACATTTTAACATTTGAAATATTGCTGTATAAGATTTAGCTAGATTGAGTACAAGTATACTTATTAGCATATTTTGAGCCTTGGAAACACTGTCATGATGTTATCGAGCTGTTGTGGTGTCAAGTTTATTACTGGAGTCGTGTTGCACTCGTGTTCTCTGACACAATGAACTGTAATCCTTTTGTAACAGGGGAATTATCCTGTACCCGCCTTTGTCCTTGGGACTCAGCCGACACAGATGTCATTGTTTGAAAAGCAGGCTGCCAAAATGGATCAGTTACTTGAGTTCGTTTTTCAGGATTTAAATATATGGAGAGAAGGAGACTGGGGCGACTGGGGAGACTTTGTCAGACAGGGACTGATAACCTCCATGGCTCATCCCAAAATAACAACATGATTGTCACTCTATGAGCCCACCATCTGGGGGGTCAGGCAAGGGGTCAGGAGCTTTTAAAGTTTCATGCTATGTAAAGTGGGGGCCCTGGTTTCTACAGTGGAGGAGGTGAAGTTTCACCAGCAGTAATAGAGTTCTCTCTTGAGAGTGAGAGGTCAAACTTCTTTTGACTCAAAGTTGCAGAGTGGACAGTTCTTAGAAGTATCTTGGTGGGTCCTTAAAAGGGAACGCTCCAGCTTGGCCAGGGAGTGCAAATGCTAATTTGGGCTAAAGTCCAGTTCATTTGGCCAGTGTGACCACAAGTATACCATTCTTAGATGGTACACTTCCTTGGCTTTGGCACACTTTGGAGAGGTGTGCTTCATCACAGTACACTTTACACACAAGCACGCATACACAGAAAGGACATGACATATAATCACTGTGACAATCTTTTACATAATGGCAGGGTGCTAGAGGGATTTTTGGACCAAAACAACTTAACAGAAGTCAAAAAGTAACTATAAATGTTGCCATGGACAATTATGTTGTCCATTGGGTTGACTCCCATGAGACCATGTCTGATAAACAAGCACTTCATGATGATGAAGGCAGGCCATGCATGTGCCTTAAGTCTGGTTGATATTGGAGTGGTGTGTTCATAAGCTGTACAAGCCAGCAGGGGAATGCCAATGCAGGAAACTCATTCAGGGGAATGGCCTACTTGATAATTTATTTATTTTTATTTCATTGTTTATTTGATGTGGACATCACAATAAAGTTGGATAAACCAGATGGATTTTTTGAGTATCTTAGCACAGGTGCCAATTTGCAACACTTGTCCACAGGAGGCTTTTGAAATGATAAAATATTAAAGCAGTTGGAGAAAGTAGAGAAGAAAAGGGAAAAAACAGTGTATCATAACATTACAGAAATGATCAAGGCAGCTGTTACAAATTAAATATATACACAAGGCAGTATGATAAAGCAATCATCTTATCAAAATTATTCATGTGAGCAATGTTGTTTTGATTTTAGCCACTGTTATGGCATAAAAAGTTGCTCAATTAACAGAATTTGACTCTTGATAGATGGAGGGAAGTTTGAAAGAGAGCTTCATCTTTACGCCTGCATCAGAGGGACCTCCTGTGTTTTCTCCAAATCTCCTCCAAAAGTGGAACTTTACACCTTACCACAGCAAACATGCCAAAGCCTGTCGTCTTAGCTTGTTTGGAGTTTGTATATGCCTGCGCCTGCTGTACAGAAACATGCGGGTGCATTTTTATTCTAAATTCTGTAAGGTGTGAGTGTGTGTGAATGGTTTATAGGCTGGAGATCTGACCAGGATGCACCCCACCTCACACTCAGTGACATTCAGGAATACAATATATGGATGTTTGGTCCTCCCACCAAAGAGGACACAAAGGCTTGAAAGGCTTTGCCCTTTTCTGAGAGCAGAGTCTTTCTTTGAGGATCCACTGCAGCACAGTCTGGCAGCTTATCTCTTGGTCATTCATCAGTAGCTGCACACGGTTAGAGATCGGGAGCTGGATTCATTATGCCACATGAAATGGAGCCAGATGAAGCAGTTTGGGTTTGTGGTTACACTCCCTCAGGACCCCTCCCTTTGAAGATTATCAGAGCATGACCAACAGGTGGGAGGCTTCAGGGTGGACATACAAAGCTTGTTTGTGAAGTTATGTCTGTAATCTGGACTGGGGACATGTTTCAATGCCACAAGAAGAGATGAAAAACATTGACAGAGTGAGGGATGTGTTTTGACTCGTGCAGAGGGAACAGTTCTTGATGAAGTGACCCTGAAGTGACCCCTGCTGGATTTCATTTTAACAATCTGTTACTGTGCGTATACAAGATTTTTATCACCCATGTGGTGAATAAATTTTGACTTAATGGATGTTGTTGCAGCAAAAGGGGGATTGACTCATCCTTGGCTTATGTTTCATGAACTGCTCTAAAAACAAAGCAGATGGAGAAAAAAGCAAAGAGAAGACGTGATCCTGGCTTTTTGTTTTGATACTTTCGAAAAAGTCTGACATTAAATTTCTGTGCTAACGAGGCTGAAATCTGATGTTCAAAGACATCTCTGCTTTATCACAGAGCTGGTGTTTAGATCTTTGACCTAATTCCAGGTGACCTGTGAGCCCGGCTGTCTCTACAGTGACAGCTGAGGAGTGCTGGAGTTTCTATATGAGGGGTGTGTCTGCAGGAGACCGATAAGAGACAGAAACTAGACACCATGCAGAGGATGTTTGATATGTAAGAGGCCATAAAATCCCTTTTACAAACACAGACGAGTCGTTTTTAATCACCTCTCTCTGTTTCAGCGAGCTCCTCGTGGGTAAGAGACTGGAGGAGCATGTGGATGTGAGTGTGTTCACCACAGTCTTGGCGCTGAATGCTTAAAGCTCCATCTGTTCTCCGGCATGTGTGCAGGCTGCTGGTGCTAACAGCTGGGCCATGAGGCGGGAAGGGATAGCATGCACACAGGGGGGAGGTGGGGGGAGGCACAATCAGAAGTTACTCTGGGAGTCACCCTCGTAGTGTTTTTCCATTGACCTCCTCTCACTGCCCAAACCAGGGTGTGTAGTTTTTGTAGTGTGCATGATTTCCACATGAGGTCAGTAGAGGCTCTGTAACAACATCCCTAAAATATTAAACACAGGTAACTTAAAAATAAATACCCTAACTTATTTGATTTATGCAGCTGTTATTTGATGTACCAGCACTGTGCATGAAAGTTGTGCTTATGCCATCACACAAAGCAACATTAAGTTCAACATCCATTGGTCTGCTGCAAATTCAAGAGTGAAAAATAACGTGTAAAGATGAAATCTTCCCATCAACATAATGTCATTTTATCACCATTTCAAGAAAACCCATGGTATAGCTGTGATGTTTAAAATCCAGCCAAGTGTTAATGAGACCATTTGCATGAGATTTCTTTGCCAAATCATCAATCCTTTGTTCCAGTTTTTCAATCCTCTGATCCTTCTGTTTCACTGCGTCTCTCAGCTCACAAATTTCTGTCATCACACCCATTAGATTAACTTGCTGTTTAGCCACTTTTCTGGCATCTTTAGACAAAAATCAGAAGGCTTTTTGATCTCTTCAAACTCTTCTGCCAGCTTCTTAGTTGTGGTCATTTTCCAAATCCAGTCACAAAAAATATTTATTCTATGGTAGACATTCCGCAAAAATTGGTCTGTTGGCAAGCAACATGTGCTCCCAAGCCAAACAATGTCCTAGAAAAAAAAAAGGTTTGTTATAAATCTTCCAAATTTTACTAAAAAGTCATATCACAACCAGAAATGATTCAGAAAAAATTAGAAGTAAATGATGAATAATCCTCTCATTATGATTTTCAGTGCTACTGGGACAGTTTTGACTCAGTGGTTTCCCTATCTTTGATTCGAAGGATATCTTCACTGGCTATTCAGCAACCAAGCGCCGTTTCCACCAAGTTGTTCAGTTTGGCTTGTCTTGCAATGGCACAAATTTTGTGGTGTTTGCTTTGGCAAAAACTGGGACAAGTTCCTGATTGACCAACTTGTACCGTCCAGATTTTTGGCTCCCTTCTGTCCCGGTGCCAGACAAACTGATCTGACCCCAGAAGGTGGAGCTAGAAACACTGCAGTCCGTTGATTGGTTGAAAGAAACATCGCCACCCATAAATAAAGAACAATAAATAACCCCGATAAGTTTGAATCTCCAGTCGACTTCATGAAGAATCACATGGAAGACCAATTACTGGGTGTCTCCCCTCACTGCTCTTTGTTTCCTGTGTCATGTTCTTCTTCTTTGTTGGATTCATTAGCAGGGTACACTGTGTCACTGCGGTGCTATCACACTGTTGCATAGATGACAGGGCTTTTGGCTTCCAAGCTTAATTCTGGGTTAGGCTTTCTGCACAGACATCACCCACAGAAAATAAACACGTAGATTCAGCACAAGAAAACTTCATCTCGGTGATCTCTATGTAATGAATCATAAAAATAAGAGATGTTCCAATACCATTTTTTCCCTCCTGATACCAATTCCAGTACTTGTGCTAAGGGTGTCAGCTGATACAGAGTACTGATCTGATACCAGTATGTTAAAAAAAAAATGTATTACACTGTACCTGAATGACTGTAACATGATTATTATTAGATTGTGGTAAGGCCTGGCTCAGGTTAAACCCTTTGTAAAACATGAATAAATACAGGAAATCAAAGCAATTTATTTTCAAGTATAACAGTATAAAAAAATAGTGCAAGTGCAATTAGACTAAATAAATCTTGGACTAATTGTTTTAAACAACAATTAAGTGTAGCCACAATATTTGGTGAAAAAAGTCATTTAAATAGAACAGTATGAAAAGTAGTCCAACAGCAACTTGAATGATTTCTTAAAAAACGTATATGAACCCATATATTAACCCATCTTTTCAGAATTGCTTTTAACTGTTGATCACATCTTTATCTTATCATGTTTTATCATGTTTTATCATTTTTTATCATGTTTTATCATGTTTTATCGTGCTTAATCCTGCGCTGTGCTTTTGCATTTGCTTGTTTGTTTTGCTTGTTGGATTTTAATGTGTTTTCTTTGTTTGCTTGTTTGCTCGTTGGATTTTAATGTGTTTTTCTTTGTTTGCTTGTTTGCTTGTTGGATTTTAATGTCTTTAATCTGTAAACTGTCTTTGAGTATTTTGAAAAGCGCTTTATAAAATAAATTTATTATTGTTATAATAATAATAATAATAATAATAATAATAATAATAATAATAATAATAATAATAATAATAATAATAATTATTATTATTATTATTATTATTATTATTATTATTATTATCATGTATAGCCCAACACCAACCTATAAAGTGTATTGTATTACTGTTTTAAGGGCGGAGAAGAACTGTGCCAGAGTGCAACGGAACTAAACATTAAATTCTAGGTTTAATAAACTACGTGGTATCGGATCAGATTGGTGCCAGGACTCCAGTAGTTGCCGGTACCGATGAAAATATTTTCGGCAGTATCGGAGAAATTTCCGATACTGATTTTGGAATTTGAGCAACTGTAATTAAAATGCCATTGTTTTTGCACTTTAGAGGCTCAAAGCTCCTGTTTGTCCATGTGTTCATGTTCTGTAGGTACAAATTTTCAGAGGTGCGCAATGCAGAACGTTTGAAGAGGGCGAGGTTGTTAAAGTGACATCATTCATCTGCACAGAGCTGCATGAACCTTATAGACATGTCAACCATCCTCTAAACTTTACTGCTGCCAAGAAGGGGCACAGTCGGCTGTGGAGATGGAAAGAGGATCAGGCTTCACTGATCAGACCCTGCTACACTGTACTGATCCATACAGGACCGCTGAGTGGAAATGGGACTGGGAACACGAGCTGTGGAGGATCATGTCAGGATGTCAGGATTTGGTGACCCCAAAGAAGGGGGAAAAAAAGCTTTTCCTTTTTTTTTTTTTCAAATATGTGTAACTGAGCATTCAACATAAAACAGTGTGAAAAAAATTAAAAATGTCTTTTCAGGCCCTAAGAAGAATAAAAATATCCTGACACACACTAATATGAATTTCCACCACATGAACCACTGAATTTAGGAGTAAATAACTTTTAAATAGGTGTCCACTGTAGTGACCACTATGCAGCAAAGGGTTAATGTCCCCAATTTTGTTCTCACTGCATGATCATATTATTTCATCCAGGTGTTCAGAGTATCCCTGAGCGTCTCACTGTGAACCTTAATGTGAACTCACGCCCTGCATCTGAGCTCATCACATCAACAGATTGTCATTATTTTCAGCAAACTAGCTGTAATCCTGGAGATTCAAGTCAGCCAAACCTCTTTATAACAGAGACATACTGAGAGTCTTAAAGGGATCAGTGTGCATGCTGCAAACATCTGATATGCTCCATACACCTGTTAACTCCTTGACGTCAGCTGTCAGGTGAATATATCATCAGGATCAAAGAGCCAGGAAAACCACTGGTGGTGTAGCAGGGAATTTTTATTAAAAAGTCTAAGATTTCTTCTGTGGATCATTGACTAACCTTTATCAGTGCTGTGCTATTCTGAGCACCTTAGGAATTGACGTTTCTCATTTGTAGATTTGTCAATTTCATATCTCCAATCAGTTATTGTGACTGAGGTGAGAAATGAAAAGGGAAACAAACATGAAACAAATAATTGAAAATCCAATTACACTCATGGGTAGCAGAGCAACAGAGGAAAAATCACAGGGAGACAAAGGAACATGACATGACATGAAAAGAAAAGATGACAGACACAGAGGGTGTGAGAAAAGACACAGGTGAAACTAATGAGTGAATCTCAATGGTGCTTTGAAAAAGTGAGCTCTGTTTTTCATCGAGAGCCCTTCTACATTCAAGGAGTCGCTATTTAGCTGCTTGTACATTCTTGACACACATGAGGCTTTTTTCTTTATTCAAAAAGCTGCCATCAAAAGTCTTATTCAAAATCAGATTTTCCAGGCGTCCTTCGTCTCTTCCTTGAATAATAAACTCTTTGGAGACGCCTGCTGTTAAATTCCTTTATCCATCTCATCTCTCAACGGCCACCTTTCCTCTCTTCATCCATGCTCTTCACTCCTCCTCATCAAAATGCCTGTCCTGACTTAGTGCTGATGATTCAAACAAAGAACATGAGTGACCGAGTTCGTCAACACTCCGCAGAGCTGACTGCCTCAATCACGCAGAGAGATTTACTTTCCCATCATGCCATGGTCACCTCTCGTGGCACATTGTCTCCATAATAATCTGGTCTGTTACTTTCAATAACACTCGAGCTGAATACAGAATATCTGCTATGAGAAACATACATTGTCTCTTTCCTTTTTTTCAGACTCAATCCTAACACAGAAAACACATCTGTGGTTTTATTTGCCCTAATCATTGTGTCACCATAACAATCTAACAATACTGAATTCAATTACTGCCTAGTGTTTGTTGTGAGTAAACACTCCTCTTTTTCTATCATTGACTGATCAATTTAACATTAAATGGGCCAGGACAAACAGTTTGCTGCAATTCTTCTACTCTGCTGGAAGTCCTGTGTTCCCACAGTCCTGGGTTCCCACAATTCTAGGACTTTATAATTTGATTTTGGACTGAAACATTGGTAGTCAACAAGGGCTTAAGGGGGGGGGAAATAATTAGAAAAGTAAAAAAACAAGATTAGTTTCAAATAAGTCTTTATGAGTATACATGTGTAGGAATAGGGCAGTTAGAACATAGGGCTGTGGGAACAGGACTGTGGGAACAGAGCTGTGGAAACATAGGGCTGTGGAAACAGGTCTATGGGAAATATAGCTGTTGAAACAGGACTTTTGGAACATAGAGCTGTGGGAACAGGTCTGTGGGAACAGGACTGTGGGAACAGAGCTGTGGAAACAGGGCTGTGGGGCAGATCAATGGAGACAAAGCACTGGTCTGTGGGAACATAGGGTTGTGGAAACAGGTCCATGGGAAATAGAGCTGTTGAAACAGGACTGTGGGAACATAGAGCTTTGGGGACAGGGCAGTGAACATAGAGCTGTGGGAATGTAGAGCTGTTGAAACAGGACTGTGGTAACATGGAGCTGTGGGAACATTGAGCTGTTGAAACAGGGCAGTGGGAACAGTGTGCTGTGGGAACATAGAGCTGTGGGAACAGGACTATGGGAACAGAGCTGTGGAAACAGGTCTATGGGGACAAAGAACTGGTCTGTGGGAACATAGGGCTATGGAAACAGGTCTATGGGAAATAGAGCTGTTGAAACAGGACTGTTGGAACATAGAGCTGTGGGAACAGGTCTGTGGGAACAGGACTGTGGGAACAGACCTGTGGAAACAGGGCTGTGGGGCAGATCAATGGAGACAAAGCACTGGTCTGTGGGAACATAGGGTTGTGGAAACAGGTCCATGGGAAATAGAGCTGTTGAAACAGGACTGTGGGAACATAGAGCTTTGGGGACAGGGCAGTGAACATAGAGCTGTGGGAATGTAGAGCTGTTGAAACAGGACTGTGGTAACATGGAGCTGTGGGAACATTGAGCTGTTGAAACAGGGCAGTGGGAACAGTGTGCTGTGGGAACATAGAGCTGTGGGAACAGGTCTGTGGGAACAGGACTGTGGGAACAGACCTGTGGAAACAGGGCTGTGGGGCAGATCAATGGAGACAAAGCACTGGTCTGTGGGAACATAGGGTTGTGGAAACAGGTCCATGGGAAATAGAGCTGTTGAAACAGGACTGTGGGAACATAGAGCTTTGGGGACAGGGCAGTGAACATAGAGCTGTGGGAATGTAGAGCTGTTGAAACAGGACTGTGGTAACATGGAGCTGTGGGAACATTGAGCTGTTGAAACAGGGCAGTGGGAACAGTGTGCTGTGGGAACATAGAGCTGTGGGAACAGGACTATGGGAACAGAGCTGTGGAAACAGGTCTATGGGGACAAAGAACTGGTCTGTGGGAACATAGGGCTATGGAAACAGGTCTATGGGAAATAGAGCTGTTGAAACAGGACTGTGGTAACATGGAGCTGTGGGAACATTGAGCTGTTGAAACAGGGCAGTGGGAACAGTGTGCTGTGGGAACATAGAGCTGTGGGAACAGGACTATGGGAACAGAGCTGTGGAAACAGGTCTATGGGGACAAAGAACTGGTCTGTGGGAACATAGGGCTATGGAAACAGGTCTATGGGAAATAGAGCTGTTGAAACAGGACTGTGGGAACATAGAGCTTTGGGGACAGGGCAGTGGGAACAGGACTTTGGGAACATAGAGCTTTGAGGACAGGGCAGATGGAACATAGAGCTGTGGGAATATAGAGCTGTAGAAACAGTTCTGCGGGAAAATAGAGCTGTAGAAACAGGTCTATGGGAACACAGGGCAGTTGAAACAGGACTGTGGGATATAGAGCTTTGGGGACAGGTCTGTGGGAACATAGAGCTGTAAAAACTGGACTGTGGGGAAAGAGCTGTGGGAGCCATAAGAGCAGTTGGAATCAAAGGTGGTGATATCATCAGGCTGTGGGTACATAATGCTCTGGGAACAAAGGGCTATAGAAAAAGAACTGTAGGAGCACAGAGCTGCAGGAACATAGAACCATGGAAACAAAGCTTTGGGAACATAGAGCTGTAGAAACCAAGGCTGCATGAACACAAGAATATGAGAACATAGAGCTATGGGAACTTTGAGATGTGTGAACATAGGCTGCAGGAAGGGTTAGAAAATAATGTCAAAAAGTACAAAATAGTCCACATTGGTATCATCCTAGTCGAGCATAACAAAGGGCAGAGTTCAGGTATGAAAAGAATCACTGGTTGACTTTTGATTTCCCTGAGTGGCAGAAAAATGAGCATAAGTTGTGAAGACATTTCTATCCTACTGTGTCTTTATATTACTTCATTATATTATTCTGATACTCAGAGGTGAAGCAGGGACAATAGTTAAAGGTTGTCGAGATAAAAGTTTTTTTTCAAGCACCAAATATAAAGTTCGAGTTTCAATTATTGTCTTTGACATTTATGAGCCTGTGTTGTCTGCTCATTATGACAAAAAAAAACTTTTGGCTGCTCTATAATAGACAGAGCAACATTTGGCATCTGCTGATTACAGCTGTTATAATAAGTATTTCTTTTTTTTCAACAGCACAACAAAGAGCTCATTATGAGTTGGCAGGAAAGCAGAAGAGACAATATTAACCAAGTGTGGATTCAAGCTAAAATGGTGATTATTAAAGGAAATACTCAAAAGTCCAGAAAGAAACACAAACAAAATACAAAAATACAAAACCAATAACTACTAATAACTCCAAAACCTAAAGGAAAACTCACACTGGGAGATACTGTACAGGAGAATCAATATCGAAAATGACACACGATTCAAAAGATCAATTGGAATGAACTGAACTCAACACTGAGACTATATAGAAAAAGGAGTAATAAGTAAGTAAGTACATTTTAATTCAAACCTGCAAACAATATCTCTCCCATGACAATTGACGCCAATATTTACACATGCATAGGTTTGGAAAGGAGATGGATGAAGCAACCATCACAGAACACAACAACACAAAACACAATAACAAACAAGACAACGACTGGCCCAAATACCAAAAGTCTCTCTCCTCCAAATATTTTGTTTTCAGATTTCTTTTATATATATATTTTTTTTTTAAATTGGATGATTGAATGGAAATGTTTTGTTCCTCATCAAGTTCATTATACACAATAACTCACTGCACTGAGATACACTTAGATTTGAGAGTGGTTCTAACTTTTGGTTGGTAAAATTTGTTACTTCCCCTTAAGTTGTGTGTATGACGCCCATCTCTGTTGTGAAATAAGTGCTGTATGTTTGTGCGCAGAGATTTCTTTAATGCCTTAAACATTATTTGAGCAATTTTGTAGTGTACCAAATCAATTAACTTAACATCTGAAGAGTTAACAATTGGTATGAGCATTGGATTTTTCTTAGTGAACAATTCTCATGGTCTTTACTTCAAGAGTGACGAGAAGGGAGAAATTGGATTCATAACAATTTCCCCACACCTCAATACAGTAATTTAAATATGACATAAGAAACGAATGGTACAGTAAATGTAGAGTATTGTGATTGAGGGCATAGCTTGCTCTCCTCATCACACCTGCACATTTTGCAACTTTTGTTCTTAGGTGATTGATATGAGGTTCAGTTTGAGCCGAATGTCGTTACGTCCACTCATTATACAGTCTATGGGGACGACACACACACACACACACACACACACACACACACACAAGGAAATCAGGAAAACTCAACCAAACACACAGGGAACCTGAGCAAAGTAAAAATAAGACACCAGGAAAACACAAGAGGAAACACTATTGAGAAACACAAAACAATGAAACACAGGATCAAAACATAACAATCAAACATTATCAAGATAGTGACTACGAGGAAACCTAAGAACCTACAAAACATAAAGAAAAAACCCATTCATCGAATGAACCTTCAAAATGTTAAAGTTTAGAGATTTTAATTTATTTTTTCTTCCTTGTGGTTCTGCAATGAGTTCAACAGCAGAAACGTTCACTTCTTTTCTTCAGCAAACGCTGTACAGAGGGAAAGTGTTTTAATTATTTATTTTCGAAGTTATTAGACTCATGAGTTTTGCATCATCTGCAGTTTTTGGCATGAGTCATACATTTAGTCAAGAGTATGCTGCTTGATTTTGAGTAATCTCAGTGGGTTATCAGAGATGTTTCAGCTCCAAAATATGATCCAGTCTTTTTAGATTTCTATGATCCATTCGAAGAGGAGAAATGATAAGTAGCTTTTACTATTTCTTCTAATTTGCAACCTGAATAACAAGTTTAAGATGCAAAAAATCATCTGGGCTTCTTACCCCAAGCAGGAAAAGTACTTTCCCTAACCTGTTTTATCTGCTGACCATTTTCTTAGATCTGGGTGAACATCTGCCTGCTAATTGGAATCATTTGCAACAGGTCAGTGACAAGAGGCATTAACGAGAGGCTGAATCCCACTGAAGCAAAGATGAGAGGAGGCTCATTAGTCTGTGAGAGGAGGGATGAGCAAATATGGCGCTTTTGTTCAATCAGATCAGAGCTTTAAGAGAAGTTAAGTAGCTGGAGACAAAACATGAAAACAGGAGAGAGTATAACCTCCAGGCATGAACTCTCTCTCCCTCCCTCTCTCACTCAGAGAGAAAAAGAGAGAAAGAGAGAGAGAGAGAGAGAGATACTGTTTCTATTTAATTAGTTTTGAAACACAACTCCACGCAGTTTTAATTAGCTGTGGTGACAAAAATAGCTCTAATGGGGCTTCCAGCCTCTTCCCTCAGGACCAAGGACAGTGCCTGCGTGCGCCCGAGCGCTGCGTCAAGACGCGTTTTCCCCACGGTTGATGAGCTGAGACGCACAAAGAAAATCTCAGAGCAACACGGAAACCTGAGGAGGAGCTCAGCCACCTCTGAGCCACAGCTTCATCTCAGGCTCCTGTGTGATTTACATACTTATTGAGCTTAAATGTGAGCACCAGAAGTTGTGTGAGAAACTCAAATCAAAGGATTTCTGGTCATGATCTGAGCAAAGATGATCCGGAGCTGAGACTAAAATGTCAGGAGAACCCACGGAGCCCACTTTTGAGGGCTCAGCAGGAGTCGACGCAGCAACCCTCAACTTCAGCGGTGTTTCCATCATGTGTAACCGCTCTCACGGGGAATACTTCCACCTGTTAGACTTTTCTAAGACGGATTTTGCTGGAGATGGAGCCGCTGTGGTGCGCGTCGTCATCTCCGTCATTTACTCTCTAGTTTGCGCGCTCGGTCTGGTTGGAAACTTACTGGTTCTGTACTTAATGAAGACAAAACACATATGGAAAAAATCTTCCATCAATCTTTTTGTGACGAGCCTGGCTGTGACTGACTTGCAGTTCGTGCTCACTTTGCCTTTCTGGGCGGTGGAGAACGCGCTGGACTTCACGTGGCTTTTCGGCAAAGCGATGTGTAAGATAGTTTCTTATGTGACAGCTATGAACATGTACGCCAGCGTCTTTTTCCTCACTGCCATGAGCGTGGCGCGATACTTGTCCCTTGCCTCTGCGCTCAAAGGAAGGAGGCGGCCCCCGCTGTGCTGCACCGCGCGGTGCATCACCGTTCTCATCTGGATTGCCGCCGTCTCCGCCGCTTTGCCGCACGCGGTTTTTACTACAACCGTCACCGTCTCCAATGAGGACTTGTGCCTCGTTAAATTCCCGGAAACAAACGGAAGCGCGCAGCTTTGGCTGGGACTCTATCACTCTCAGAAAGTGCTGCTTGGATTTGTGGTACCCCTCGGAATCATCTCAGCCTGCTACCTTCTACTTTTGCGCTTCATTACATCCAAAAACATCAACACATCGAGCGCAAAGCGGCGCGCAAAGGTCACCAAATCCGTCACTATTGTGGTTCTATCTTTTTTCCTCTGCTGGCTGCCCAACCAGGCGCTCACCATGTGGGGCATCCTCATTAAACTCAACGTGGTTCACTTCACTTATGAGTACTACACCACGCAGGTGTACGTGTTCCCCGTGTCCGTGTGCCTCGCGCACTCCAACAGCTGCCTGAACCCAGTGCTCTACTGTCTGATGAGGCAGGAGTTCAGGAAGGCGCTGAAGAAACTCTTCTGGAGGATGACTTCTCCAAACGTGAGGCCGATCACAGCCACCACCAAGCAGGAGATGGACGCGCACAGGCACGTGCTAGCTCCTGTCAGCGCGCCTGAGGAGTCCGGGATGGTGTTTTATCCTCCTGGAGCTGTGATGTACAATGACAGGAGAGATCTGCCCAACAGCAACTGAACTGTCACCACACGAATGTTTTCATTCTCTCTGTATCTGTTTTTACGCCTCAAAAGTGTCTGGAATAATAATAATTAAAAAAAAATAATAATAATAACAACGAAACATTTACATCTCTGCTGCTAATGAGCCACAGAAGGGGACGCTTCTCATGCGCCTCATCAGGATATGAACGTCAGCTCATTTTATGATATACAGGGTGCTCGTTGTTGCTCTCTTTGTTTGTTTGTCCTGTGAGGAAAAACGTTCTCCTCATCACCAAAAATGAATGAGAGTGCTCTTCATGTTGTTTACAGAAGCCAAAGCTGGCAGTGACAGGTGAAAGTAGTGATGGGCGGATCGATCCAAAATATCGATATCAACGTTGGTATATTTACAGTTGTGCCCAAAAGTTTACACCCTCCAGCAGAATTTCTGATTTTTTGGCCTTTTCTCAGAAAATATGAATGATAACACAAAATCCTTTCTATCACTCATGGTTAGAGGTTGTGTGAAGACATTTATTGAAAAAAAAAAGTTTACTCTTTTTAAATCATAATGACAACAGAAACTTCAAAAATGACCCTGTTAAGAAGTTTACACAACTCTGGTGTTTTTGTCCTGATAAATGCACAGAAGTGAACACAAATGTGTTTGAATGTCTACTAAAGGTAACCATCCTCACCTGTGATCTATTTGTTTGTAATCAGTGTGTGTATAAAAAAATTAACAGGGTCATTTTTGAAGTTTCTGTTGAGTAGAGTAAACACAGTTGTTTGTTAATAAATGTCTTCACCCAACCTCTAACCATGAGTGACAGAAAGGTTTTTTGTGTTGTCATTCATATTTTCTGAAAAAAGGTAAAAAAAATCAGAAAATTCTGCTGGAGGGGGTGTAAACTTTAAGGCACAACTGTATGTAATGAGATCCATACTTTAGTTTCACTTTCTCTTCTGTATGTATTGCTTTTAACACTCTGATAAATGTTGTATTTTGCTTAAAAGATTAATTAGACCATCACCTAGTGACAGTTGTTTTGCCCTGCTGCCCCTAAATTATCGGTAAATTGCTAATTTCCTTAATATTTTCATGTTTCTGTAATGGTTAATCTGCAAGTATGTGCAAGCTGTTTGATCAAAATGATATCTTAAATGTTATCCATGATAATTGCTGTTATCCATGAATATTCAAATTTTCTGTTTTACATCAAAATAGAAAAAAAGTATAAAGCACATGATTATTTTCTGATTGTAAAACTAGTTTATTATTTTCATTCATGAACAGAAACAGTTGTAGTGTTTGAGAGTTACTCTTGATTAATTCTGACAAACTGCTTTTCCATGTAAAAAAAAAAATCGGTATCTGTATTGATATTGACGATACTGGCCCTGTATTTACTTGCTATCAGATCCATACAAAATTTTGCAGTTTTGCACACCATGAAAGTGACTGATATTAGCTCACTAGATACAGGTGAAGATGTCACATGGGAGAAGAACACAAGTGGATGTTTCCAGGCAACAATCTCAAAAAGTGTAAAGAGTCAGTGAGTGCACATTGTTTGAAAACCAATTTAGCGCTATTATGATTTGTGGTTGATAATACGGTTCAAGGACAATATTAGTTCATTAAGAATGAAACAATCTGAAACAATTCAGTGCAATGAAATCACCTCTATAACTTTTCAGCTAAAAATTCCACCAGTGTGATTGTGAAAGAAATACCTGGATACTGTGGACAAGTAAACAAGTAAATGACAATTAATGGTGAATGCGTTCAGATTTTGTTTGATTTAAGTGCCATCAACACTTCAGGTTGAATGAACAGGAACAATTTTTTCTGCCTACATTTTAATATTCTATTAATTTTCAAGAAGAGTAAGTGTAACCACCATTTCCACGTTATCCTGCTACTTCTGCCTTTGTGTTTCATCATAGTAAAAATTTATCCCATGGTGTTTTGTTGGGTAGTTGGAGAGATTAGCATTGTTACCGTGGTGTTTTACTTGACCTTTACATATCCTACAAACAGCAAGTGACTTTTTAGAACATCTCCATCTTTGCAAAAGACAAAGTGTTTCCAGACTCTGTACACCAATGGTGGCTTGATCATTTCATCGCCTTCTGCTCTGTCATTGGCCATGCTGTTTTGTTGTCTGCTGGACTGTAGTGATGTCATCAGAAAGGCAGACTGAATCAAGTAGTGTTTAACATCTTTGTATTAAAAGTGCAAAAAGAAAAACAAACAAACAGACAAAAAAGATCCATCTACATTTAGTCCACTGTGTTTAAATCCAATGTGCTATTCCCTTGAACTGAATCTCTTTAAAATATTATTGTATTGATGAATGTTGCCCAGGAGACCAACTTGCCGAGCACAGGTCAATATAGTTGGATCACAGAAATATAAATGATTCATTGATGTAGTAGTTAAATTGTTACATCTCTGTTTTCTACCTTGAAAGTAACCATTCAGAACAGGGGTATCCAACTTTTTTCAAGAATGGCTGTATTGGACACTGTGAAAATGACCAAGGGCCGGCAGCTCTTCTGGACATGTTTATTAACAGTGGAAGTAACAAACAAGGGCTCTATTTGAAAACTTTCTTTTTTGTGATTTCTGAAAAATAAAAGATAATAATAAAAAACTCTCTTAGTTTCATTGAACATTCTTGTGCTATCATTGTAGATCTATGAGATAAAACCTAACCTGGAAAAATATGTCATAATTATTCATGGCAGGATTAGGATCTGGACTTATATTATTGTTTAAAAGAGAGAATTGAAAAAGCCTTTTTAGCCTCAGATATCTCTGGTCCTGCATTCTGAACCATTTTTTACGAATAAACTCTTTTCTCCCCTTCATCATTTCATAACTTTGATTCAGTCTTGTGTCCTCTTATGTTTTTTTTTTTTTTTTAAATCCCAATGACTCACAGCACATTTTTGCATCACGCCAAAAACAATTAAACAAGTCAGCTGTAAAAGTTGAGTTTTGACAGATTACACCAAGCTTTGGTTTTATAAAAGTCACCTATATACAGTCCAAATCTTTGTGAGATATCGTCAGATTTTCTTCAAGCAACTGACAGAAACTGCGAATGAACACAACTGGAACATGATTTATTTAAGTTACAACATTGATAAATTGTCAGATGAAAACTGGAGGCTGCATGGAAAAAGACTGTGGGCCACAATTGGCCCTCATGCCTGAGTTTGGACATCCCTGATTGAGAACAAAAAGATCTCTGACGTACAAAAACTGAATTCATCAACTCACTGTGACCCACCACGAAAATATATGAATGTATCGTGATGAGCACCAAGAATTGTGCTTCCTTTCCTCCTCTATCTGCTCCATCTCAAGGTCTAAATTACTAAGTCCTGCAGCTCTTTGCTCCAGTTTAAACCTGATTGTGACTAAAGTGAGTTGTTAGCATTTCCAACCAGTTAAAACGGTGCCCAGCCTTGTCCTGATGGCACTTAAGTCTTTCCACATATATAACCAGATGAATGAAGAGGCAGAGTTTTGCTTTCTAAAGTCGATTCATGACCATTAAAATACAAATTTAACAGTAGCCCCCAGAAGAGAGCTAATGAAGATCAGCTGGTTCACATGAGTTGAGCAAAGTAACAGACTTTATGTACAGGTATGTTGCTTTTTAATTCAAGAAAAGTAACAGTTTGTATTGAACTGACCCAAATGAAAGTCAGTTTTGTCTCTGAAATTTCATCTGAAACGTTGGATTTAATTGTTCAATTTTTTCAATTTCGTTTTTTCTTTTCTGTTTTTTCCCAACAGACAGTACCAAAAAATGACTGTCCCTCCATGACTGAAGCTGTTACTCTTTTTTTACACTCCAAGGAGCAAGTACCAAACAGTGTTGCAAAATTCTGAGGTCACATACATGTGTAAATATTAAATATGTTGCTTTATTATCAGCAGACACTCATGCAAACATGTCTGATGGAATATTTTTAAATGACATTATAAATTAAATTGGGAGGGGGAAAAAAAAAATCTCATTCAGAAATGTCAAAATGCTGAGTTTAGCCTCTTTACAGGCTGTGCTTTCTGGACCTTATTGTCTTCATTGGCTGCTTTTTCATTATGACTGGACGTTATCTTTACTGTCACGTATTGGTTACTTTCACAGAGAGAAAAAAAAGACAAAAGAAAAGAAAACAGAAATAGTGATTTTTAAAAAAATTTTTTGATCAATAAAGAAATGTAAAAAATCAGATCTTACATTTTTTGTCTGCATTGTTTGATGTGAAACTGAACCATTTGTTGTTATATATTGTATGAAAATTGATGAAAAATGCAATTAAATAAATTTTGGTGAATTTGAAAGGCATTGCGTGACCCCTCATTAGCATTTTTGTCATGTCTGGCCACAATAACACATAATTACTTCACACTGTTACGCTCAGTCTTGCTGTTTGTCCCTTGTTGTTTTATTTTGTAGTTATGTCTCTGCTATCGTTTCAGAAAACTTCACTTCCCGTCCTGTTTTTTTCCCTTTTCTTGTGACTGTTGATCTCATCCTTCATTGTGTCCTCTTCCAGAAATTGTCCGTGTCTCCCTTTGTCCTGTGTCTGTTCCTCTTGTCTTGTTTCGAGTGTTTTGCCAGATATTAAACAGTAGAGAAGATGTTTGTTTTTTGTCAGTGTTTCCTGTGATTTGTTCTCTCCCTTTTCTTAAGTTTAATAAAAACTTTTTTGTTGCAACATTGAGTCTTGCACTTGGGTCTTTTTGGAGGCTCTTATCAATTTCATTACAAAGGTTAGTTTTTATATTGTCTAACAGGTAAAACTTACAAAACTGATTTAAAAAAAACCCCTGAAAAATCAAGGTCAATATGAATTAAAAACCACACTTTAAATGATGGTTCCTTTGATTTAGCTCCTGCTGTTAGTTTGAACTGACCTATCTTGAAAGTAAATATGCCTATTTTGTCCCCAAATGGTCGTTTTTAATGAATAAAACATCTTGGATTTAAAAATGTGGACTTTGTAAGAGTAAAAGAGGAAATGAAAATGCAGATTCTGTCTGTTTTGGGGAAAATTTGATTTAACTCCTCCCCTTGAAAACCTTTCCAACCTCTGTCCTTCTGTTACTCCCAGCTTTGTGCAGAATTGTGTGCGTATCAGTGTGTGTGCGTGTGTGTTTATGGTTTCTGACAGAGGACACCCGAAGCCCTGATTCTTGTGTGAAAAATACTCAACTTTATTCTTTCAAAAATGTTTCAACTTCTCATCCTCTTGGCAAAATCTCAGGTGATAATTAACATCCAGAGAAAAACCCTGAATTTGAGTTTTAGACACACTCCTTGAAGGAAATAGAATAATCCCATATAATTATGAAAGGCTTATCTACCCGAAGTAACTTGCCTTTTTCTTCAAGTAGTTGGCATTACAGAGGCACACTCAACGTCTCAGCATGAGTGTGCTTTTAAGGAGAAGGAAAAACGCTTCACTAGAAAAACGATTATAGGGTGTAACAGGGATGAGTCTCTTCTTCAGTGAGCAGCTGTTTCTTATTGTAACCAGACTGACTCTCACTCAGAAATACACTGCCTGACCAAAAAAAACAAAAAAGTCACCACCTGGATTTAACTAAGCAAATAGGTACAAGCCTCCTATTGGATAATTACTGCATGGGTGATAATCTTTCAGCTGGGAACAAGTTATTTAACCCCAGCTGATTTAATGAGCAACTTCTTATTTCTTAAACAACCATGGAGAAAGACACATCCTGTGGTTGTGGAAAAGATACTAGTCTGTTCAAGAAGGGTCAAAGCATTGGCATGAATCAAGCAGAGAAAACATCTAAGGAGATTGATGCAGAAAGTACAAAAATTGGGTCAAGAACTGTCCAACACATTATTAAAAACTGGGAGGATGGTGAGGAACCATTGTCTCCCAGGAAGAAATGTGGTGGGTAAAACATCCTGAATGATAAACATTTGGACAAATAAAATTGAGAAAAAACAACTGTAGAACCCAGGAGTGTGTTTAACAGTGGAAGTAAGAGCATTTCCACACACACAATGTAAAGAGAACTTAAAGGATGGACATTGAACACCTTTGTAGCCTCAAGAAAACCACTAATCAGTGAGGCTAACTGGAAAAAAGGGTGAATTCCAATTCCTGTCTTAACCTACAATCTTAACCCTCAATCTCAAAATGCGCGCTCCCGCGAAGTGTAAGTGCTGTCCCGATTCTCAGAATGTTAAGTTGAGGGGCAAGTTTGAGGCTGTATCTCCCTCAATACTGAGATTTTCCGAGACCACACTTGGGACTAAGGGACATCCAGAATGCATTGCGCATTTCAGCAGATAAACATGGCGTCAAAGAAGGCGAGCTACAAATGTATTTTCTTTTTTAATGGAAATATAAATATTACGAAAATCATTGTATCATCTTTGTTTAGACCCATTTTATAGATTATTTACCTCGTTGTTGCAGAACATTTATTTTTATTTTACAATCTTTTGTCAATAGCGGCCGGTGTGTTGTTTAAGTTCTTCTTCTTCTTTTGAATTGAGAGACTGAACGCCGCTTTGGCATAATGCTGCCCCCCACAGTCTGAAGAAGTAATGTATTTAAGGGGTGTCCCATTTCTAAGTCACAAAACAGCCCTTAACACTTGGTTTTGAGGGCTACTAAGATTGAGGGTTGAGCTTGAGGGTTAAGAAAGGAATTGGAATTGGGCCAAAATCTTCCATTTGCTATAGGGATCATTAAGATTTGACTCTGAAGGAATGGAAGAAGGTCATGTGGTGTAATGAGTCCAGATTGACCTAGTTCCAGAGTGATGGGTGCATCAGGGTAAGAAAAGAGGCAGGTGAAGTGATGCCCCCACCATGCCTAGTGCCTACTGTACAAGCCTGTGGGGGCAGTGCTATGATCTAGAGTTGCTTAATTAAAGTTATCTAAACAATGCCACAGTGAATGTGTGCTGTAATCAAAGCTAAAGCTGGTCAAACCAAATATTAGAGTGTGTGACCTTTTTTTTGGTGACCTTTTTTTGGCTGTACAGTGCATCTACCATACATACGAGGTGAACTTCTTCTTGAGAGAAACTACTCTTTGGATCTAACTGATGCAGCAATTTCCAGACGTGAGCTGAAGCAAGGCCTCTTGGGATGGCTGGTTTGTCTTTTCTCATTTGTCTTGAGTTGAGAGTTGAGTTGATCAAATGGAGCCTCTCAGTGATGCCGTGTGGCAATTTGCACAACAGGTATAGCACACCACAGAAGCAGACTTGATTAGCAGTCCTTTTCCACTCCATAAAAAAAAGAGAGAGAGAGAGAAAAGGTGCATATCGTGAGGTCTCACACGCTCACACGTGTTTGTGAATAGCACACATTCTCAGTTTGCTATTATTCTCCACGAAAAGATATTGACCATTATTGCCATACGATTGCCAATGGCCCCAGGGGCTTCAGAGTCAGAAATACTTTATTAATGCCATTGGGAAAATTTAGTGTTGCCAGATGCTCATCACACAGTAAAGGAAAAGAACAAATTATTAGGGATAAGAAGGACAATAAGAAAATACAATAATAGTTAAATAAAATACAATAAGCAATCAGATAAGATATGATAAAAATAGAATAAAATACTAAAAAAAGCATTCAATAGGTACAATAAACAAGAAATAAGGTATACAATTACAGTAAGTACCAAAACATATTTGTAAAAGATAAGAAATAGGAAGAGTTATTTACATGGTGGTGTGACAAAACTAACCGTTTTTTCGGATGTTGCACTTGTGTGAACTAAATGAATGAAAAACGTATATTGCACATTAAAAAACACTGAAAAACCACTGAAGGTTATCTGTAAGAGCACACAACTTGAGTTGGCCACAGAGTAATCCATCTTCCCTGGTGTCAGTCCCCGTTCATTTATGAAATTTAAATGAATGGACGACTAGTTTCTTAAATCTGAGAGCCAAGTTTACTGTGTAACCAGCTGTTTTCTCTGTTGATCCCTCAGGCTCAAGATTGTCTGAGTGCTTTGCGTGATTTTTCAAAGAGTGGTCACAAACTCTGCAGACGAGTTTTTCTGTACCGTGCCACGCTGAATCACGTCACCTGTCAAATGCTGTTAGGCCTATTCATGACTACCTGACAAGCCGTGAGTTTCCAGAGAACTAGAGAAAGAGAATGACAGATGAGTGAAAACAAGCTTTGAAAAGTCTGCTGTCCTCAACTCAGAACACATTTTCAACCATTCCCAGCTACTTAAAGATGTGGAGAAACTATGTAGTAAGCCCATTAATGGTAAGTGGTCTCATTCACAAACATTCACACACTGTCGGCTATGCCATTAGCAGC
>RPOG01005431.1:11040-32436 GCA_008086565.1 Thalassoma bifasciatum | reverse complement strand
AAAGTTGTACAAAGAGTTTTCATTAGTCTTCCGGTTTGGCCACAAGGGGGCGATGAAATTTCCGAAGTTTTTTACGAAGTCAGATCACCATGACAGTTTTTTTCCAGATAGATCTTTCCGAGGCCTTTCAGAATATATAAAATGTTTTGTTACCATTTTATGGGTTACTGCCGATATTTGAGGTCAAAGTCGGCATTTTCGGAAAACTCGCCAACTTCGTGACCTCGTAACTCCTTAATTTTTAAATCCAATTTTTTGTTAACAATTTTTAAATTAGGTGCTCCCTTAGACGCACCACCAGTATGTGGCCAATTTCCCGTGAAAATTCCGGCCGAATCGCATAATTCAGTGGTAGCTAGCGCAAAAAAAAGTGCTTCGCTAATTTTTAAACAAACCACGATCGGCATGAAAATTCTCATGCGCATTCCTCATGAAAAGACCTATCAGAAAATATAACACTTTATACCAAAGAAAGTTTCACGGCTTCAGAATTGGGCCACTTCCTGTTAAGCAAGGACCAACTTCCTGTTTTGCATTCTGCTAATAACTCCTTCAGTTTTTCTCCGATCATCTCCAAACTGCACGTATGTGTACAAAAAACTCATATGCACCAAAGGTATTATTTGAATTTTCACTGGGTAAAAGGGCGTGGCCACAAACGGCGATCAAATTTGACCATTTTTTGAACAATCAAACCTCTATATCTCTGGTTCGCAAAGTCGGATCCGGACCAAACTGCACAAGTATGTTCGCTGTCACAGCCTGAGTCCATGTAAGTGTCAGTGTACAGCGCCCCCTACCGGAAAACACCGGAACTACACATAGTTGACCATTACTATAGAAACACAATTCCTTAATAATAACATTATTATAAAAAAGTCAGATCCTGACCAAAACACACACAATGTTCAGTGTCCAAGCCTGAATGCAGCCATATGACTTTCATTCACCCAAAATAAGGCGCCTCCTATTGGCGCCAGGAAATTAAAGGTTTTACTCTGTGAGTTATAGCTCCTCCCCATTTATTGTATTTTTCGAAACAACTGCACAGAAACATCAAAAACATCTTCAGCAAGTACCATTTCTAAGGGCAAGCTCCTATTCGCAATACTTTCCAACTTGGTTACTGTCAAACTCTATAGTAGCTTCATGAATGAACTACTCCCTATAAATCCCTAAATTGTGGCCTCATCCCATTCAAATGTCATTCAAACTGTCAAGATAGATCCCTGGACACACTGTCAAACTTACAGGGTTAAACTCTTAGTCTTTTGACTTTTACTACCATTTTTACCCAATTGATTTGCTGAACAAATCATCACCCTGCATAACTGAGAATTTGGCTCCTTTCAAATGTGGTCATTGGGCTCCAGCTAGTGGCGAAACTTATCTCTGGCTGCTCTGTGTTTACCCTGTGTTGTGAAGTGGTCACCAATTGTAAAGTTATTTACTCCTAAATTAAATGTTTCATGTGGTGAAAATTCATATTGGCCTGTCTCAGGATACTTTCATTGTTCTTACACTCGACATGATGTTTTCAATTCTTTTTCCAAATATATATTTAATTTTCGAAAAGTTATAAAGACAATTTGATTGTAAAACACTATAAGAACTCCCTATACGTACCTGATTGTTGGCCTCATTTTATTCCAATTTCATTCAACCTGTCAAGATACATCCCTGGACACACCCTCAAACATTCAGGATTAAACTCTTAGTCTTTTGAATCGTAGTAACATTTTTACCCCATTTATTTGCTAATCAAATCATCACCCTGCATAAATGAGCATTTGGCTCCTTTCAAATGTGGTCATTGGGCTCCATCTAGTGGCCAAACTTATCTCTGGCTGCTCTGTGTTCACCCTGTGGTGTAAAGTGCTCACTACAGGGGACATCTACTTTAAAGTAGTTTACTCCTTGATGTAGTGGTTCATGTAGTGGAAATACATTTTAGCCTGTGCCAGGATATTTGTATTGTTCCTTATGGTTGACAGAATGGTTTCTAATATTATTTCCAAATGTAGATATTTGTCAAAGAGGATATAGATAAACATCTTAGGATAAAACAGTGGATGTCACACCATTGCCACTGATGATTCAGAAAATTGTCATAAAGACTCCAATTGGATTCAATTTTACTTTTAAGGAACACCTACAGTTCTCAACGTATACGCATCCATTTTGTATACCGTCGATCCTACTAATCAGGGTCGCGAATGGCTGGAGTCCATCCCAACTGTCATTGGGCGAGAGGCAGGGTATTCCCTGGATTGGTCGCGAGTCCCTAACATATATTTCAATTCACAACAACAAATAATAACTGTCATGATTTTCTACTTACGCTTTTTCTTCTTTTATGTAGTATTCCTATGTTTGTGAATGTACTTACACCATGAAGCCAATAGATGGAGCTAAATGACTGTCTTTACTGTGATCTTTGCTACAGCAGGCACAAGCTTTAAAACCACTAGTTTTGTATGTGAATACATAAATACTTTGCACTTATCTAAAACACTTACACATTACAAGTGTTTTGTTTCTTAGCTTCCTACAAAAAAATTACTCATCCACATCAGTTTCAGACACAACAAATTTTGATTTTATTGAACACTGAAGGTCAATGATACAATATTTCATAATGACATATATTTCATGTAAAAAAGACATGTGAAAGCGTTTCATCAGTCACTGAAAAAAACATTTAAATAATACAATTGTTGTTGTGTATTGAGGTAATTACTGTGACTTAGCTAACACAACATCAAGAACCAACTGTGAACGTGTAAGTATATATATAATATTCATTACGATAAAAACACATGGCCTGTAAAATTATATATAATTGACCTGCTTAACTGCCTTTTAAAGGGCTACCAAATAAATCCTTCTGTCAATAAAATACTATCTCAGTACAAACATTAATGCAGAGCAAGTGACAGATACTACAGGTACATTGAAAACACATCTGTTGAAATAACAGTGTAAATCTGTAACATACAGACAGTTCAAAACATTACATTTCATCAATTTAGGAAAACAATTCCCATATTAAAACAAAAACATAAAACATGTTGATAAAACATGTAGTGCAGCAACATGTATAGATAAGACAATGAAAATAGTTATTACAGAACACTAAAGAAGGAGATCACTGCTGTTTACTCATAAAAATCATTTTAGCAAGCTTCACAGTTTTTAGGGAGTGTAGCTGTTGGGTCAGCCTTATCCGCAGTTATTGCAGTTTCAGCTCTTCAGGTTAGGACAATCAACTCACAAAATCCTGTGACAGAATGGGGGTCAAAACCCCCTAAGAAAAGACAGCAGTTACTATCACTTATACACATATACATACTTATAACTTATACTATTACATTAACATCACAAAATTCATATTCAAAATACATACATTATTTTACAAACTCTCTTAAATAATGTGACGGATTACATTTCATGGTTCATCATCAATAAATAAGTAGATAAGACAAGCATTCGAAATGACATAATTGCAGTGAAAGTTCATGTTCTGTTTAGAGTGCTCATGTTTGACCAAAGAACAGATTATTTAACATTAAATCTATATACCTGTTAACCTGTCAAAAACACACAGAATGGCCTCATGGTCGCTAAAGTAAGCAGGCCACACTACTGACTGTACTTGGTACTGTGATGTTTTCACATACACATGGTCAATAAGTGTGCCTCTCTCTGTAGTGGGTTGTGTCACAACCTGAACATACCCCCTATCTGCAAAAAACTGACTAAGTGACGATGACTTCAAAATGTCATCATTAAAATCTCCCATGACAGCAATAGTGTCACTGCGCGGGTTAAGACCATCCAGCAACTTGCTGAGATTGTCTTTAAACAAAGACATGGGATAACTTGGGGGACGATAAATGACCACAATAACAACATTCAATCCAACATGTCTGTACACCAAACACTCCAAATTCACCTGAGGAGATTGGAGTAACTCACAGACCACATTCTTGGAACTAAACATGCCAACACCACCATGCTGTTGGGCTTGCAACGTGGTCAAAACTGGGTGCTCACTGGAATAACAAACACTGCGTGGACGGTGATGGAACTGAAAACCATTGATAACAATGTTGTGTGGAACAGAATCACTGGATAACCACGTTTCAGTCACAGCAATACAGTTAACCTGCAACTGATGTGTACACCTCACCAAATCTGATAAATGAAGAGACAAGTTCTGCACATTCATCAAAAATACAGACAAATCATGTGATTTTGTGTGCATGGTTCTGTCTTCAATTAAGTATCTGGGCATTCTTTGTAAAGCTCCTGCAATTTCAGGTCTACAATAAATCTTTTTGTCATTGAAATCTTGAATAGTCAAACCTGCCAAAGTACGCACGCGACTTAAAGCCACATACGCTTGCCCTGCAGAAAAGACCCTTTCGAAAGATACTACAGCTTGATCCACAGTGAGACCCTGCACTTTATGCACTGTACAAGCCCATGCAAGTTTCAACGGAAATTGCCTCCGCAATCCACCCTTACTGCTCACCCGTTCTTCCTCAGGTTCAATGGGTGTAGAACCCACTAAGTCCTCACTAATACTGCCACACTGCTTCCTCCTCTCAGCACCAACATCAACATCATCAAACTTCACAAAAATTCTATGAGGAAAGTTTTTGCCTTCCACAATTGCAATCTGGCTTACAGTACCACATACACCATTCACCAGACCATCACCTACATCCACATTTTTACATAACATGACACGAGCACCATTTCCCAAAAGCAGAGTTTCCTCCAAACAAGTCTTACTAGCTTTGGTATGATGTGCACTCATCAGCTCCAGCTTGCCAGTTTTTTTTCCTGTACTAAAATCCTGTGCCTGGATTTCAATATACTCAGGACAAACTCTGAACAGCTCCTGAATATTGTGCTCATTTACTTGCTGATTTGTCGGAAAAATATGGAGAGCTGAGCTAACTTCTCCAGTTTCACAATGCTTCAGCCTCTCAATATCACTGACTAGCATTGGACTGTCTTTATTGCGTGTCCTCACTCTATTCAGCACCTCAGCAAATGCGCTGTCCTGCTGTCTGACAATTGTTGTTAATTCAACAACACTAAACAGACTGGTCCACAAGTTGAACCCCTCATTATCAACATACAAAGGCTTCCCTTTCACGGGAGGCAACTGATAAAAATCACCAACTGCAATAACACTGACATTACCAAATGGGGAAAAGTCTCCAGTCTGTTTAATCTGCCTCAATCTACCATGAACATACGCCAACAACCTATGATCTACCATAGAGATCTCATCAACAATCAACAACTGTAGATCTACAAATTTAGCACGCAAAGAATTGATCTTTTCTTCTCCCAAAGGAATATACGGTAGGCGCACATCCTTTCCAATGCTGAGTGTGCTGTGAATGGTAGCTGCATGCAAATTGTATGCAGCAATACCTGTAGGTGCTGTCAACAAAACACAAGTGTTATCAGGCTCACGACATATAGGTGACAGCAACCTCACTGCCTCATACTGAATAGCTTTGATAAGGTGACTTTTACCTGTACCAGCTCCACCTGTTACAAACAAATGCAAAGGGTCTGGCTTCCTGCCATTAGTCTTGTCTAAACACCACTGTCTAACCTGATTGAAAACAGAGAACTGAGTGTCATTGAGAGACTTCACTAGAGCCATGCCATCCCTCCTACTCATTACGCTACTCCTCTTTTCCACATGACAAATGTCATTATAGTTGACAGACAAATCAGGGATGTTGTCAACATGCTCTTCTACATTCTGCTCTCTGTTTTCCATTTCCTCCACACACTGCAAACGTTCCAATTCCTGCTCTGGGCACAGCTGGCACCAAGCATCTTCTAAAGCAGCATCACTATCAACTGCATTTCTGATGTCATCCAAATTTTCAGCTTGAACTTCAAATCTACTCCTGTTACCATCCACAACCTCCTTGACCAAGGGCCTAGAGCCATCACAAAACACAACTTGGCCATTCATGTAAAACTCTTTGAAAGTTTCAAACGGAGATGGTTTCAGCTCCCTGTCTGCACGATATGGTAGAAACAACTGCAATATACTCTGGTGGAACAGTTCAGGATTTTTGGTCTCAGAGAATCGTGCATAACGTACCACTGCCGGTTTGGAACGTGTTCTTTTAATGATACAGCCACTCTGTTTTTGAAGTTTGATTGAATTTTTGGATTTCTCATTTTTACTTAACACACGATACTCTGAGACAAAAAATGCCAAACACATGTCATTGAAGTCACTGTTGTTAGGCCTCCTCTTGTATCTATCAACTACACTAGTCATCCACATATCTTCTGAAGAAAGATCCTGTGATGACGCCTTTTGTCTTAACACGCTCAGAGGCAAACTCAAACGCACAACATTGTCCCCTGTTGGGACAAAAACAACCTGTCTAGAACATTCTTTCAAATGCATGCTCGGAACTAACCTATAAACTGCCTCCTGGGCACAAACATCTCTATTGTGTAGATAGACACTACCCAGTTGCTTCAGAGCTTCTCTTGCACTAACATTTTGATCTTTAGCTGCCTCTTTCTGAGCATTAGCTAACAACAGCCCAATCTCCCTTTCTGCCTTAGATATGTATGATATGATGTACACTACACAAGCATACGCATCAACAACATACTGGATATCCATATTGGCATTCCAGCATTTCAACAGTGACTTACTGTACTGGTTGATCCACACTTCATTAACATCCCTCTTCAAAACAACATGGGTCTTACGCGCCAAAAACTTGTAAGCCCACTCAAATCCGTCCTGATTAGTCCCTACACTTTGTAACAACTGCTCTATACTCTCGAATTGCCTATCCTCATCTGCAAGAGCTTTCTTTACAGCTGTCAAAATAGCTGAAGCTCTCTCCCTAAGTAACTTTTCTCTATCTATCTTTGCCTGACACTCTTTGCACGCACCTGCATTTAAAGACCCCTTTTTCTCTACCTGACACTGACACTTCTCTTCTGAATCTGCTGCACTTTCTCCTCTACAGATAAAAGTCCTACCTGATGCTGGTCTCGGAAAATTAAAACGACAGGTCGTGTTCTTCTTTTTACAAGTTTTAGAGTGACGCTTTGAATGCTGCTGCACAGATGTAACTACTTCCAACAAATCCTCATCCTGGGATGGTAACTCACAGGTTACATATTTATCTATGAACTCAACAACTTCTTCATCTGTGTTTTTATCAATCAGCGGAGCATTCTCAATCCAAAACAAACTATGAATGTGTGGAGACCCACGCTGCTGAAATTCTACCCTATGAAAATGATCTACAATCTTACCAATAGGCTCTGCTGGAGACATGAGAACCTCTCTAAGAAAACAATGCCAGCGGAAATCAAACATTCTCGCTGCAGTCACTGGATTACGTCTCAAAAGCTCGCACCTATCTGCCCACTCTAACTCCTCAGCTGTTTGTGTCCTACCTTCCTGTTTCAAAATACAACTTAAGAGGTTTTTCCATCGCATATCAGCAGAGGAAAACGAACAAAACCAAGTAGGAATGCCTAGCTGCCTCACACAAGCTAATAGGTCTTTCTGAACTCCCTGCCAAAACGCTGGAGTACCTCTAATAGGTTTCAAAAAACGATACCCATCATCATACTGCAGCAATTTCTTCATAGACTCCTCATTCTCCAACACATCACGAACTCTATATGATCCACGGTTCCCTGTCCCTTTCCTCATTGCTATTGACACACTTGAGACCACCTGCTCTAACTCAGACATGTACTGAGCATAGAAAATGTACTCCACATTCTTACCAAACCTACCATCAGCATTTAAAATCCTATTATTAAAATACCTAAACAAGGTCAGCCTATACTGCCTACTCTCATGAAAAGTATTCTTACCCTGAGGAAATAACACTGGGAAAGACCTGGCTTCATTTGCTGGATCACACAATAATCTAACTGGGTTGTTCCCTTCAGCTGGGGCTACATTCAAAGTGCCATCTAAGTATTGATCTAATGCCTCCTGACCAATGTCTATAGGCATCAAACAAGTGTCTTGAAACATGCAGTGTTGTTGTCTGTCATGCAACAATTCATCATCAGCAACATCTGCAGAATTTTCCTCTTTCTCTTTATTGACATCGCTATTCTCACCAGAAACAACCTCTTCCTCCCTGCAGAACTCATTTAACCACTCCTCATTAAACTTTACATCTGCATAATGAACATTCATGTCTTTCAAATAACGCAAAGCTGTCCGTACATGCACCGGATCAACAAACTGATACTCATAATGACCCTTATAGGTTAGCTTACGCTTCAACTTCACCCTTAACAAAGACCCTTCCATATTGGAACGAGGTAACAAATTATCAGTTTGTACAATATTCGCAGGTACACAAGTAACAGGACCATGAACTCCATTTTGCCCACCTTTAGGCAACGCTAACATTTTCATAAATGGAATGTTCAAAGCTATCAGATGTTGTTCTAGACTATTCAAACAAACCAATTCCTCTGGAACTTCATCAAGGCTTAAATTATTTAAAACACTTTCAGGAGGGAAATCACCTCTGCTTATCTTATAATGGCAGGTGTGACAAATCCACATATCACCTCTAGAGGAATTCAACAATATACAGGGAGTTTTGCAATCAGAACTACATGAGTGAACAAATGTATCTGTTAAACATATATTTGCTATCAAAGCTGTTTTCCTCTGCTTACTGTAATCTTCTTTGTCACAAGTCAACACCTGATGTCTAAACAACAACCTATGACAGACACAACAGATAAACTCAGGACCATCTTTTACTTTCTCTACAAACTGTTCCATAACAACATCAAAGTGCTTTAACCTTTCCTTGTCGTTCTGCCTTCTGAGCCTGTTTCCCAGTACAAGGTTCTTTCTATGCTTTTCATCATGCCTATATCTATGTATACTCCTTTTCTGGACGTCTTCCTTATGCTTTTCATCATTCCTGTAAGTATCTATACTTCTTCTCTGGACTTTTAATTTATGCTGTTCATCATCCATATATGCATCTCTACTGCTTTTTTGTACTTTTTCTTTATGCATATCATCAGTATGATATTGCAAACTACTTCTTAGTCTACTTTCTCCCTGTTTCCTTTCTTTGACCTGTTGATTTCTATGGTACTCACACTTCATCCACCACTTATTTTGGGACTTAACTGTCTCTCTATGAAACCTATTTTTCTTGTATGTCATCTTACGAAGAAGTTTCCTTCTTTTGGAACCTGCACATGATCTTCTCTGTTGCTCTTCTGATACCTCATCTGCTAAACATGCCCCATCATCCCCTGCATTACGTGTTCTAATGTTGTATCCTGTAGACCGTCCTCCGCCCATTTTGCAATAGGTATAACAGCTTTCCGACTCAGCTTGCTTTACACAAATAACTGTCTCAAAATGGTTGCCATGGCAGTTCTCTAAGTAAATCCCCTGATTTGAGATTTCTTCTTGTCTACAACTATACTCGAGCCAGCGGTTCTGACAGTAAGTAAAAATACTTACCCCTAAATAATCTGCTGCTGCCTGGATCTCTAACTCTGTTGCCCAGCTTCCAACATACCTCATCCTCGACACACTAACATAATCTGAAACAGAAGCAAACTCGCTCCTTAATAGACTGGTATATGTATGCTCGTTCCTTTCTATGTGCTTCACAACACCAAGTCTAACTGTCTTATGATTGTCCTGACTACCACTAACAGCTTGACTTACTGCTCTAAAAAAACAATTACCATCAGCAGCTATCTTCTCATTTTTACATGGAGATCCTAGTGGACCTACATCAAAACATGCGTCACTGACCTTCTCTAACTGAATTTTCAACTTCTTGCACAAAATGGTTGACACTTCCTTACTCATAGGACAGAACTGCAACTCTTTACTTATAACACAACTTACAAACTCAATATCTGAATTAGCTTCATTAACATCATTACTTTTCAACTTCTTATTCACACAACTTTCCATTGGCTTCTTGCGCTTAGGAACTCTCTCAGTTCTGCTGCAACTAGCTGTTGCCAAACTATCAGACCGTCCACTCAAAGTACTACCAAACACACCACCTTCAGTTCCCACATTTCTGATCACAGATGCAGGTACAGTAACACACACACCAACAATCTCAAATAGCTTTTCGTTTGCTGTTAATGCTTTTGAAAGGCAGCATATGTGATCGAAAAGCTGATCAAGACAACTGAAATACAAAACAACACTCTTACCTCTTGCATCAACCAGACCATCTGAACCACGGGCATGAGAATCAATGAGTGCATACTGTCCACTCTGGTGAACAATAGCACAAGTGCTGCCACACATTGTCAAAAGACATGTGTCATAACAAGAGAACATCTGAGCTAAGCCATTTCTCAAATTGATGAAAACTCCATCATCTATGAGACCTCCCTCAACAAGATTAACATCTCCACTCATAACCTGACCGTAGTCAAACTCAAACCTCTGCCCATCAACTACATACTCTTTGGGCAGCTCTGAGGCAAGAAGAAAGTGATTCACAGTGTCACTGATCAAGTTCTTGTCCTTCAAAGAGGAATACAACTTGTCCCCTAAAACAACAACCTCATCCAGGGTATGCGACTGCCATGTAAACACACTGTGAGACACATGTTTGGCCAAGCTTACCAGGCTTATAGCCATACACTGTTTCCCTCCATTTTCAAAACGATCATCTCCCTGATGAAAGGATCCATGCACATGATTTGCAGCACTGACAATGCTGTTTCCCTCAACCTCAACTACAACATCACTGTCTGCAGCCTCAACATCACTGTCTATGACTTCAACCTCACTTTCTGAGACCTCACCCTCACTTTCTGAAAGTTCAACAACACAACCTGAAACTTCTGTGGAGCTCTCCACAGCAACATCAACATCCATCTCATCCACAGCCATGGGCACAACAGCATAGCACTGTCCTTTCAACGACTGTTGCAAACCCCTAATGTGAAACATTAAATCGCCAACGCATGTAGTAAATACAGCCACAGATCTACCACATCCTGAAGCAAATCCAGACCCATCTCTTTGTCCACAGTCAACAACCACCAAGTAATTGTTATGTTTTATTATCGCAGTACATGCACTGTCAATGCTAAATAGACACATGCCAGTACTCATCAAAACGTCTTGCAGCTTCTCATACAACAGAGCCTCTCCACTAGGTCCAACAACAATGTACTCTGCTAGGTCAAGCTCAACTTTCCACTTCCTGCCAAACACCCTGGTGTTCTGTACAAGCTGATAAAACCTGTTTTTGTCTTTCAAAGTCTGGCTCTCTTGGGCAATAAAAGCATACAAATCAGTAGCCACTGAGCTCACCTCATCTACATCTGTGCTACCCCAAGTACACACAGGTGCAACCTTGTGTTTAATTGCAGCCACAACACTACAACATATGGCTGCATTAACATCGGTAGATTCACACCCTGCTCTAAGACTGCCAGAAATTACAGATGGAGGTAACTCGTCACAACATACACAACATACAGGAGCAACATCACCTTGAACTTCAATGCAGGATTGAGTGCGATGGTTGTCAGCGACCTGGGCAGGAGGGACAGCAGCAGATGTTGCAGGCGCGGAGGACATGGCAGACACAGAACACGCTGGGGACGCATGGACAGCCTGGACCTGACAAAAATAAAACATATGAATGTCTTTTAAAAACAACTAATATATCAAATCTTTCTATTAGTCAATTGAACTTCTATTTCCTCTTATTGCAATAGTTCCACTTTAAGATAGATGAAGTGCAAAACATAATAACATCAGACATTGGACTGTCAAACAAGTAAACAGAAACAATGCTATTTAATAATTGAAAGACTGTAAAACCACTCACCTCGACCTGAACCATCTCTGGCAAGACCGTGGTAGGTGTGCCCCGGGGCTGCACACTCACCACACACGGCTCTGCCTCCACCTTGAATAAAAACCAAGTCAAATGAATGTCAGGCATTTAATCATCAACAACAGGCTGTCAAACTATCGACAGTTTTAATAAGTTGAAACACTACCTAAGGACAGTATCAGATCAAACTTACCTGTCGGAAGAACCGACTCCTCTTGGAGACAGAAGCCTTCCCCTTGCGTTCCACCAAGGCCCTCTAAAAAATAAAGAAAAACAGTCATTATATCAGTGGTCCACTGACACAACAGCAACATTCAATCTTACAACATATCAATCACAAAAAGAACCACCACACAAATTAACTAAAATTTACCTGCTTGCCCATGGGAACGGCAGTGCACCCTGCACGACCAGCACCACCTGCAGGACCAGGTTGATGAGATGAAACAAGCTTGTTCATCTCATCCAACAGGGCAGCGCTAAACCAGACTGGGTTTAGCGGGATGGAACACTCCACCTGAAAAATCATCATCAAAAACAAGTGTTCAATTGAACAGCTCTCAACTAACTTAGTTATTTCACAACACAAAGTAACCACACTCAGCTACTTTCTCAATACATGCATGGTAAATCAGAGAAATACTAACCTGTGTCCCATCCATACGTTTCTTGGAAACCACACCAGAGGACCTAGCCAGCTCCCCTGATGAGTTTCTCTGTATTACAAAGAAGCATAGTTTGAGTTAACATTCACTTTAAGTTTTTTATTACCATACAAATGTCTTTAAACACAAACAAAACATGTCATGCAATTTACCTTACTGCCCCGTTGCACAAGTGTCCACTCAGTGAAGGGGTTCACTCTAGGACGTGGTGGACGAACCTCACCCTTCACAACAACTCTAGGCCTCACACGTGGGACAGATGGCCTGGGAGGTGTCATCTGCACACGGACGGTCTCTGGCACAGGCTTCAGGGTCTAACAAAGACATAAAAATGAAATAATCATTATTAACAGTTAAGAAAAATCTTCATATTAACACAGTTACAGGTACAAATAATACTGGATTATACAAAATTACAAATCAAACTCAATAAAAACAAATCCAAAATAACCAAATACATCAACTAAAGAACATAAAAAACAAATTACACATAAACAACTTACATGGTAAGCAGCCTCCCAAAGCAGTCCTGCTAGGATAGGCATTCCCAAGTCGTCAGACAGGTGAATCTATTGGACATTGAAATATAACATTTTAATACAACTTCCAACATGAAACAGAACTTTTGCATACTTAAATACCAAATTGTACTCACTCCATCTCTAGCCCACAGATCAGTATCGGCTACCGGGAAACTCTGCGATGCTGGAAAGTACTTCACACCTTCAAATGAAAAATGGAATAATGTATACATACCAAGACAGAATCCTACTTTCAATTATGCACGCATGCCACATAAAAATATAAACAATCATGTAGATAATATTGCATACCCATACGAGCAGCTACCCGGTGATACTCCTGCCGGAGCGCCTCCTGCTTCGCCATGTTGCTCCCGATGCGTGGAGGGAAATCAAGCACCGCAACCTGATAATGAACAAAAATACATTTGTGTATTACAAAGAAAGTTGTCAAATGGAGCTCACATTTATTTGTAAACAATTTAAAAGCAAACATTATAAACAATATGTTGAACAACATCAGTAAACAATGATACAGTAACAGCAGCAAGCTCAAAACTTTAAACTTACGTTGCACCATCTGTTCATCGCTGAACACAGAAGCATGGAGAAATCGGAGCTTGCTTCTTCGATGGTCTTGGAGTGGGTCAGGTTGTTGCTGGGCGCCAACAAGACCACTGCTGCAGGAGTAACAGGAACCTCGGCGTGCAGCAGCTNCTCACCTGGTGCGCAGCTGCTCCAGGTGTCGACATGATGCCAAAGGAAAAGAGTTCCTTTGGCATCTCCACGAAACCATCAGCGATGGCTCGCAGGTGGGAGTCACCCACGAGAAGAACAAACTGAAACAATAACAAGACAGAATTCAAGTTACTTACTAATATTAAATGCACTGATGTGTATTACAAAATACAATCAAACATCATTCTTACAGTTTTCTCTGGAGACACCGGCGGGATGACCAACTTGTGGCTCTTCCCCGTCAGAGCTGAAGTTGGCCATTTCCTGACACGATGGCGCGAGCCTGTGCCTTCACCTGTTGTTTAAGCAAAACAAGTCAATAAATGACAATACAACAGATTTTCACATATCGAAATATCACTTATAAATACATCAACATCAACTACAATATTACATGAGGCTGCAACTTACGTGCATCATCATCTGGAACAGGCCAACGGGGAGTGATGGCAAAGTCTGGTCGCTCAGCATGTCTCCTTGCAGCTGCCTGGGAACGACGAAAGGACTTCGTGCGAGGCATCTGTACACACATTGACAAAAATGATGATCAAACAAAATAGGACACCTACAACATGAAGCACTTATGCAACCAAACACCTTCATAAATACATCTGTAAATAAAAAAAACACAGAAATGACTTGATAAACAACTTACCGTGTGATGCACAAAGTCCTGCAGTCGACACGGAGAAATCAGGAACAGTGTCCTTTCACTGACTGCAAAACCAAACACCATAATTTCACTTCATGATCCAAAGATACACAAGTTTCTCTGCACAAACCTTAATTCTTTTTCACTGTCATGCATAACCCAACAATCAAATCCACTTATTCACCTTTTGTCAAAAATGGTCAGTGTAATAATCAGCTAACAAAAACAACATATATATTTAACAATTCACAAAAAAACACTGTAACAATTTTACTATCCTCAAAAATATCTATATATAAACATATTAGCAAATATTTCATTTTCTCCTTTTTACTGCACCAACCATTATAACATATGTTTCCTCATCTACCAACCACAAAGCAACGCAAGCAAGTTTTGCCTGATCACATCAACACAAAACATTATCCATATACAAAACAAATACCAACTACACTGATACTCCTTAGAACAGTCCCCCTTCTATTGAAGAACTCATGCAATCCTCAGAGTTCCAGAAAACATTACTATCATTGTCATAACCTTACTTCTCACTTGATACCACTGGCAAAATAGATTCAACATTAAATCAAATAAATAAAGGTATCTACTCACTTCTCCCAAGCTTTGTAGGCCTCCGCTGAAGAAGTACGTCGATGTATAATCGATGAACAGAAAAAAAAAGAGATATAAACTCTGGAGAAATGGAACCTAAAAAGTCAAAAAAATTAAAAAGGGAAAGGGTGGTAGAACAGGCTGGAAAGCCCAAGGGAGTCTCTCTGTAATCACTCAGATGGGTAGCTCGTTCGCCGTAAAAGCTCACGCGCAAGCTCTGAGAAGGATAGCAGAAAGACACCAAAGTCAGGACAACACCTGGATATATACCTTGAGGGGGCGTGGTCAACATCAACCAATCACAGCTATGTGTTTTCAAAGCCACATTCATGCAAACAAAACCATCACCTTACACAACCAACTATTGAAATTCAATTGACAAGATACCACTCCCATACTTTCTTGACGACTTACAGCTCTGCTACCCACTCACACAATAGATCATGTGACAACCCATCTACACACCCCGAAACCCATTACCATAACCCTATTCAGACAATCCTGACCACACCCTGCATAAACTGGAGAATAACAACTCAAGTCATTTCCACTGCCAAACAACATTAACATATGCATGTGACTGCACAGACCTTTTGTTACTAGTCATCACATGATCACCCACATAACACTTCTCTGCAGCTGATGCCACTATGTGTAAGTCACCATTGTCCAACTCTCACAGCCCAACTTACCTTATTCCAACTCACACTGCACTCAACCTCACAAGTAACACAGTTTGCCAGATAAGTCAAATCGATTTCTAAGTGACACAACGTTCATACAATAAAATAATAACCATCTGTTTCTCCTTTAATGCACAGCTTGTTCAGAATTTTTATACTTCCTTTCCCTTTATTTTACATTATTACACTTGTACCTTTCTTAGTTCAATGCCATATACCATGTTAAGTAAATATCATGTTCAACAAAATGCACTAAACACACCTGAACTTTCTCATGATCCCTTCTGTCATACACTCACATTGCACTAGATCAAGCTCCAACTATTTTAACTGAAACGCTCTGTTACAAAAATGTGAGATATAGCAACACAAGCATTTAGTGTGGCTATACAAATGTTTGAATGAATATTCTATTTGATTGAAATACTTTGTATACGATTTCAAAGCTGTTCCTTCTCTGAAACTGTGAATGTTTTGTGCCACTGGAGCCACTACATGTAACCAAAGGACCATTTAGGCTGGGTCACACTTGATTGATACACAGGATTTTTGACTCATACGTAATTCTGACAAATTAAAGACATATACTTAAGCTATACTGCCACTATTACCATAATTCTATTTCAGCTCAAACCTGAAAACACATGAGCAAGCATCTGCAACTAATAAGGAACCATTGTGTTTGATTTCACATGAATCCAAATCATGGATCTGTCAAGATACATCCCTGGACACACCATCAAACTTAGTGGATTCAACTCTTGGTCTAACAACTTTTGCTTATGCTGTTGCCCCAATTTCATGTCTCATCAGCTCACACACTGCATAAATGACTATTTGGATCCAGGAAACATGGTCATTTGGCTGCTTCTACAGGCCCAACTGAAACTAAGGGTGCCTTCTGCAGGCTTGTAGTGTCCATGTGCTCTGAACCCCACAGGGGCCTCAAATGACCAACATGCTATAACCCCACGTGTGCCTCAAATGACCAATTCGCTCGGTCCCGTTTATCGCTGCTTGGCAGCTTTAATTATTATTTTTCTGTCTTTAGTACCCAGTTGCCTCATTTTTCGGGTACTCCACTTGAGATAAACGCGATCGACATATGGCACACCCCCGTGAATGTGTAACCGCTACTCAGGCCAAATGCTTACATTTTTTTCAGATGCTAGCTACGCTAGGCACGGATTAGCCGCGCTAGCCCTTCCGTAAAAGTTGTCCAATAGTTGCGAATTTTACTAGGTTCAAAAGACCTTGTCTAGCCCTACAAAAAAGTCTCTGGCCAACAAAAAAACTTTTGAACAGGGACTTCGGAAATGAGGCCTAAATATTCCATTTTGGCCAAAAATAGGGTACCTATTTGAACGAACTTGTCCTAGGGATTTGATCCGATCAACTTCAAGTTTCTCATGTATATGCGAAATATATCGAGGATTAAAAGTTGTACAAAGAGTTTTCATTAGTCTTCCGGTTTGGCCACAAGGGGGCACAGAGTGTTTTTTTTTTGGTTTTATCGTATCGCCATGACAGTTTTTTTTCAGATAGATCTTTTCGAGGCCTTTCAGAATATATAAAACATTTTGTTACCATTTTTTGGGTTACTGCCGATATTTGAGGTCAAAGTCGGCATTTTGGGAAAACTCGCCAACTTCGTGACCTCGTTACTCCTTTATTTTTAAATCCAATTTTTTGTTAACAATTTTTAAATTAGGTACTCCCTTAGACGCACCACCGGTATGTGGCCAATTTCCCGTGAAAATTCCGGCCGGATCGCATAATTCAGTGGTAGCTAGCGCAAAAAAAAGTGCTTCGCTAAAATTTAAACAAACTCCGATCGGCATGAAAATTCTCATGTGCATTCTTCATGGAAAGACCTATCAGAAAATATAACACTTTATACCAAAGAAAGTTTCACGGCTTCAGAATTGGGCCACTTCCTGTGTATCATGGACCCACTTCCTGTTTTGCATTCTGCTAATAACTCCTTCAGTTTTTCTCCGATCATCTCCAAACTGCACGTATCTGTACAAAAAACTCATATGCACCAAATGTATTATTTGAATTTTCCCTGGGTAAAAGGGCGTGGCCACAAACGGCGATCAAATTTGACCATTTTTTGAACAATCTAACCTCTATATCTCTGGCTCGCAAAGTCAGATCTGGACCAAACTGCACACGTATGTTCGCTGTCGCAGCCTGAGTCCATGTAGGTGTCAGTGTACAGCGCCCCATACTGGAAAACACCGGAACTACACATAGTTGACCATTACTATAGAAACACAATTCCTTAATAATAACATTCTTCTACAAAGTCAGATCTTGACCAAAACACACACAAATGTTCAATGTCCAAGCCTGAATGCATCTATATGACTTTCATTCACACAAAATAAGGCGCCTCCTATTGGCGACAGGAAATTCAAGGTTTTACTCTGTGAGTAATACCTCCTCCCCCTTTATTCTATTTTTCAAAACAACTGCACAGAAACATCAAAAACATCTTCAGCAACCACCATTTCTAAGGGCAACCTCCTATTTACAAGAATTTCCATATGGGTTACTGTCAAACTCTAAACTTCCTTCATGAATGAACTGGTCACTATGAGTCCCTGATATTTCGCCTCATGTCATTCAAATGTCATTCAAACTGTCAAGATACATCCCTGGACACACCCTCAAATTTACAGGATTACACTCTTAGTGTTTTGACCTTTACCAACATTTTTTCCCAATTTTTTGGCTAATCGAATCATCACCATGCATAACTGAGCATTTGGCTCCTCTCAAATGTGGTTATTGGGCTCCATCTAGTGGCCAAACTTAATCTTTACCTGCTCTGTGTTAACCCTGTGTTATGAAATGGTCACCACAATTGCTTCCTATTTTAAACTTATTTACTCATAAATTAATTGGTTCATGTAGTGGAAACATACTAGCCTGTGTCAGGATATTTTTATTCTTCTTTGCGCCTTACACAATGTTCTCAATTCTTTTCCAAATATATATTTATTTTCAAAACCTTATAGACAAACATTTGACTGTAAAACACAAGAAGAACTACAAATTCTTCTGGGTTACAACGGATGGAAGACAAAAGATTCCGAAACCATTCAAAAAACATTCTTCAAACCATTACCAAAAATGCAACATAAAAGAGTCTGACAAAATATTAACTCAACCTACATCAAGTTCCCACTGTATTTACTTGAATGCTCACTTACAAATATTTGAGCAAGAGCAGCAAAAATATTAAGTGTGCCTATCCAAATTTTTGTATTAATATTCTATTTGAGTGAAATCCTTTATATCCCATTTAAAAGCTCTTGTTTCTGAGAAACTGTAGATGTTTTGTGCCAGTGAAGCCACTAGATGGAGCCAAAGGACCATTTTGGCTGGGTGACACTTGATTCAAAGACAAACTTCTTTTTGACTCCCACATAATTCTGACAAATTAAAAGGATACACTTAAGTTATGCTGCCTCTATTGCCATTATCCTATTTCATCTGAACCCTGACAACAAGTGAGCAAGCGTCTGCAACTTTCAGGAGCCACTGTCTTTGATTTCACATGGATCCAAATCATGGATCTGTCAAGATACATCCCTGGACACACCTACTACCTTAGAGGATTCAACTCTTGGTCTTACATCTTTTGCTTATGTTTCTGCCCCAATTTTATGTCTAACCAAACTCACACACTGCATAAATGACTATTTGGCTCCAGCAAATATGGTCATTTGGCTGCGTCTAGAGGCCCAACTTAAACTAAGGGTGCCTTCTGCAGGCTTGTAGTGTCCATGTGCTCTGAACCCCACAGGGGCCTCGATTGACCAACGTGCCATAACCCCACGTGTGCCTCGAATGACCAATTCGCTCGGTCCCGCTTATCGCTGCTTGGCAGCTTTAATTAGGGACCGAGCAGACTGGGTCAGCGAGGACCCTCTTGTAATCCTTAGGATTATTATTATTATTTTTGTTTCTTAACTGCCCAGTTGCCTCATTTTTCAGGTACTCCACTTGAGATAAACGCGATCGACATATGGCACACCCCCGTGAATGTGTTACCGCTACTCAGGCCAAATGCTGACATTTTTTTATGATGCTAGCTACGCTAGGCACGGATTAGCTGCGCTAGCCCTTCGGTAAAAGTGGTGCTATAGTTGCAAATTTTAGTAGAATCTAAAGACATTGGCCAGACCTTCAAAAAAGTCTCTTGGGTCCATGTAGAAATTCTGTACAGGAAGTCGGGAAATGAGGCCTAAAAATTCCAAAACAGCCAAAAATAGGGTACCTACTTGAACGAACTTGTCCTAGGGATTTTACCTGATCGATATCAAAGTTCTCCTGTGTATGCGAAATATATCAAGGATTAAAAGTTATTAAAAGAGTTTTCATTAGTCTTCCGGTTTGGCCACAAGGGGGCGCTGAGTGTTTTTTTTTTTTGGATTTTATCGTATGGCCATGACAGTTTTTTTTCAGATAGATCTTTTTGAGGCCTTTCGGAATATATAAAACATTTGGTTACCATTTTATGGGTTACTGCCGATATTTTAGGTCAAAGTCGGCATTTTTGGAAAACTCGCNGATCGACATATGGCACACCCCCGTGAATGTGTTACCGCTACTCAGGCCAAATGCTGAAATTTTTTTATGATGCTAGCTACGCTAGGCACGGATTAGCTGCGCTAGCCCTTCGGTAAAAGTGGTGCTATAGTTGCAAATTTTAGTAGAATCTAAAGACATTGGCCAGACCTTCAAAAAAGTCTCTTGGGTCCATGTAGAAATTCTGTACAGGAAGTCGGGAAATGAGGCCTAAAAATTCCAAAACAGCCAAAAATAGGGTACCTACTTGAACGAACTTGTCCTAGGGATTTTACTTGATCGATATCAAAGTTCTCCTGTGTATGCGAAATATATCAAGGATTAAAAGTTATTAAAAGAGTTTTCATTAGAGAAGGCCAAACCGGTGTTCCCCCGCGACTCACAAAAAAAAAAAACCTAAAATAGCATACCGGTACTGTCAAAAAAAAGTCTATCTAGAAAAACTCCGGAAAGCCTTATATATTTTGTAAACCAAACCATTTTATGGGTTACTGCCGATATTTTAGGTCAAAGTCGGCATTTTTGGAAAACTCGCCAACTTCGTGACCTTGTTACTCCTTTATTTTTAAATCCAATTTTTTGTTAACAATTTTTAAATTAGGTCCTCCCTTAGACGCACCACAGGTATGTGGCCAATTTCCCGTGAAAATTCCGGCCGGATCGCATAATTCAGTCGTAGCTAGCGCAAAAAAAAGTGCCTCGCTAAAATTTAAACAAAGTCCGATCGGCATGAAAATTCTCATGCATATTCTTCATGAAAAGACCTATCAGAAAATATAACACTTTATACCGAAGAAAGTTTCACGGCTTCAGAATTGGCCCACTTCCTGTGTAGCAAGGACCCACTTCCTGTTTTGCATTCTGCTAATAACTCCTTCACTTTTTCTCCGATCACCTCCAAACTTCACATATGTGTACAAAAAACTCATATGCACCAAAGGTATTTTTGAATTTTTCCTGGGTAAAAGGGCGTGGCCACAAACGGCGATCAAATTTGACCATTTTTTCGTAAAA
>RPOG01005430.1:0-19899 GCA_008086565.1 Thalassoma bifasciatum | reverse complement strand
ATTCTCTTCACTTTAAAATAAAAGTCTAATGTTACGGTTGCACCACCCTGACATTTGACAAGGTGAAAATTACGGGACTAAAGTTTTTTAAATATCTCAACAGCTTTAAAATTCTTTTTATTTGCAAAGAATGTTTTATTTAAAAAGGTTCAAGCATAAAATAATGCCACTGTATTTTTAATTTCCATTTACAATAATTGACATTCAATTTTTAGAGTTTAATTACTGTGGATACTTGTCAGGACGGTTGCACCACCTGACATTTTGGGGGTTTGAGGAACCAAAACACAAAAAAACATGTTATATTTTAATAGTTGAAAGATGTGATCAAATAACACAGGTTTCATAGAATAAAGAAATACATGTGATGAAATACTCAATTCATGATGGAAGGAAATATTGCACTCGGACACAACAAAGGGACGTCACGTCATTGACCCGCTTAAAAGTGAGAGTGGTCGAAAAATATCGTACAGCTTGTTTGCCTGTTGAATAAAAGAACAAGGTGTAGTCCTGATCTATGAGAGAGGGAACGCTTTGCTGCTTTAATTTCATCAACATCTCAAGTTTTGAAGAAGAAAACGCCAACAAAACAACAGACTACGTGCTGGGCTGCTTTTCTTTTTAAAATTTTAATAGCTGGTTTTTGGTCACAGTAACCCCGTCCATACCTCTTGATGAAGATAGTACTTTACTGTGGCCAAGCAAAGAGTTGGTGCTCGCTAAGTACCTGCTTTTAGCACTAGGAGGAGCTTCTTTGTCAGTGGACACACAGAGAACTAGAGCTAAGTTCAGCACTGGCCTGGGATCAGTTCTGGCATCATCTCTGTCAAAAAGTGGTAAAAGAAAAGTTTGTAGAGCTACTTTGGGAGGATGAGAGGGACACATTTTATTTGATCTTATTCATTTGACATTGCTTTATTGATTTAACTATTTGCCTTTTTTTTGCATGCCTTTTTCATTTGACCTGTTTCATACCTTTTAGATTGACTCTGTATTTTTTACATCTTTTACCTCATTTGAGCTGCTACATATTTTACTTTTCTCCTGTACTGTTTTAAAGTGCTTGATAAATAAAGTTTGTTTGGATTGGACACAAGAGAGACTGATTAAAGACTTAGGAAGCACTATATCCCCTGAAGTATGAACAGTGATAGAGAAATAGTCTGCTGTGATTTAATCTTTTGAGGTAGCAGATGCTTCACCTTTGCAATCGACTTTTATCATTTTTTATTTTTATTTTCCTGTAAAACTTTCAATGTCAGTGTACTTTTTAGCTGCTTTCAGTCAGAGGCGCTGAAATGGCAATAGTTAGTCAGATTATCCACATTTGGACCTTTACTACCTAGAACAAAACAGTAAGCTACACTGCCCAGCCAAAAAAACAAGATGCCATCTGGATTTAACAAAGCAAATACGTACAAGCCTCGTATTGGATAATTACTACATGGATGATTATATTTCAGTTGGTAACAAATTATTTAACCTTAACTGATGTAATGAGTAACTTCTCATTTCTTAAACAACCATGGAGAAAGACACGTCCTGTGGTTGTTTAAAAAGATGTTTGTCTGTTCAAGAAGGGTCAAATCATTGGCATCAAGCAGAGAAAACATCTAAAGATATTGATGCAGAAACTACTAAAACTGGGTTAAAAACTGTTTAACACAATAACTGGAAAGATGGTGGGGAATTATCGTCATCCAGGAAGAAATGTGGTCGAAAAAGGTTCTGAATGATTATGATTGGTGATCACTTAAACACTTGGTCAAGTCATATTGAAGAAAAACAACAGTAGAACTCAGGAGTATGTTTTATAGTGACAGTAAGAGCATTTCCACATGCAAAATGCAAAGGGAACTCAAAGGATTGGAATTGAACAGCTGTGTAGCTTTAAGAAACCACTGATCAGTGAGACTAACTAGAAAAAAAGGCTTCGGTGTCAGGGGTGGAACTGGGAAAAAAAACGTGGCAGGTAGACTCAAGCGCAGATTTTTTTTTAAAAAAGGTCTTTATTTAAACCAAAGTTCATTAACACTGCAAGTGAAACCCAAAAAAACTTCCAAAAAACCCAAACCTTAACAAACCAGAAAAGACGCAGAATATCACACACATGGTGATGACACCACAAGAGAAGACACAACAATGAACTGACACATATTAAATGGACTCTGGAGGAATGGAAGAAGGTCATGTGGTCTGATGAGTCTACATTTACCCTGCTCCAGAGTGATGGGTGCATCAGGGTAAGAAGAGAGGCAGGTGAAGTGATGCCTTGTCCCTACTGTACAAGCCTGTGGGGGCAGTGCTGTGATCCGGGGCTACTTATCTGAGTCTGTTACCTTTTTTTTTTCTTTGGCAAGGCAGTGTGTGTTCCTTGTTTTTGTGCACAAAGATGACTGCCATGGGAACCCTGTGTGTGTCAAACTCCGGTGGAGAGGTGATGGAGGGGGACAAGACCAAGTTTGGTTCATGAAAAACGAAAAAGTTTTGTTGCTTTTCAGCCTCCCATTTACATGGAAACGGCATTTTCACCTACCAAAAACGCAAAGTTTTGAAAATGCTGGGGTTTTCCCTGGAAACGCTGACATCACATTTAGCTCTGCATGTGCACAATAAGCCTCCAGTGTGCGAGGCACGAATCAAACAATAACAACAATAGTGACGTACAGTTTTGCTCTTCTGCTGCTAAACCTATTGACTACCTTCTACCATAACATGCATTTATTGCACTATTTCTGCAATTGGAGACGAAGTTTTTAAAATAAACTCCAGATGATCAGCTCACTTCTTCTTCAGCCTCTATACTGTTGTTGTGTATATGGCTCCTACAGCTATATTGCCATCTACTGGCCTGACATGCGTACTACAGTGTTTTCAATCCCTAATTGTTTCCATGTAGACAAAGATTTTTTTCACAGCCTTTTCCTGCATTTCAGGGTGAAACGCTGTGAAACGTTGTCATGTAAATGGGGCCTAATTTAGAAAAGATGTGTTATACGTGAGATGTTCTCCAAAGACGGTCCACCTTTAATAATCTGAGCGTTGCAGACAAAGACTATCAATAAGCTCCCATGTTTGAAAATAAATGACAGACCTTTTTCCCCATCTGCCCCCTGACGTAACAGCTCTGAAAAATAGATAGACGCTGAGAGGATGACCAAAGATAATAGCTCTAATGTGATTCAGGTGTAGTGGAAGACATTTAGTTTAAATTGACATTCTTTTCGGGTTCAGCGGCTCCACCAGTGCTCCCACTCAGGACGTCCAGGAGTCTATTTACAGACATACAGACCGTGAGCTTTTCTCACTGTGGTGAAAAAAAAAAAGATCTCAGCCAAGGCACAGTCATGCATAAACATGAGGTCTGAAAGTATTGCCACATTTTTATGTATTGATACAAGAGCTGCGGAGGAACGAAGTGCTCCTGAGAGCTGCCCTCTCCATTTCTGTTGGTTAGCCTGCAGCTCCACATGTCAGATACTGTAAGTTAGCGAAAAAGAAAGCTCCATGTGAACGTGTTTTTCTCCTCCACGCTGAAAGGAGAGGGTCATTCCGGCATAACCCCTCGCTCTGAACGCTGCGCTCGTACGTTCGCATTTACATAAGTGACTGTAAATTCAGATGTCAAAACTTCACAGAGAAAATCAAAAACGCTGCCTTTTCAAAACAACCCTGAAATTAGTCACTTGAACCTAATTTTCTAAAGGTTTGAAAAGTAACACATTCCTGTCAGTGTTTCATTACCAATCCAATACAGTGCAAAACAAAGGCTTGAAAGGAACCAAAACTTTTTTGTTTAACTCAAGGCCAGATGTCTGGAACAGTAGAGTGAGTGTAATTGCAGGTAATGATTGAAAGCTCTGATTATAAAAGGGAAAATCTGACCCACAGTTAATCTGATGGGTTTCTATGGACACCCTCCTTCACCCACCGTCTTTATTCCTTTTATAGAAAGTACATATTCATGGAGTAATCATGTGGCGGGAGCAGCAGCTTGTTTCTGGCTCCTAGAGAAGAATCAGATCTCACTTTTGAAAACTCGGACCCTAAAGCTCAGACATGTAAGATGCCTTCACCCTTTCTTTAAAGGAGAAGAAGCCTTTCAAAAGACAAACAGCCGATGCTTTGATTTGTGTCACTGTTTGGGCTGATTTAAGGCCTGATTCCCTCAGAACTGAGACAGATCTGATTTTCAGATCATTTACAGTATAACCTCTCAGTTATTTCTGTGTCTTGAAGGATATTGAAAGGGTTTTTATTTCATAACCCCTGGCAAGAGGCACCGCACTTTGTTGTGATTTGTGTCTTTTTGAGAATTGTTTGCATTTCTGAGTGAGTGAGTGTTGTCTCCTCATCTGCACCTCGTGTCTCTTTATGGCTGATCTACTTTCCTTTGTTATTGTTTCTGTGATTACTTGCCACCTGTTGTGTCAGAAGTAGCTGGTTTGCAATTCTGTGCAGTGGCATGTAGGCGGGGTGGGGGAGGGGGGTAAATGCCCTTATGGGAGCCAAAGCACATGCTCAAGTGCCCATTTGTGGCGAGTCAAAACGCCACTAAATTGCCAACTTGGGAGCAAAAACAGTCACTGAAGTGCCCTCTTAGCTGCCAAAACACTGCTAAAGGGCCCTCTTGGGAACAAAATATGCTCTAAAGGGCCCTTTTGGAAGCAGAAATGCACACGTCCTTCCCTTTGGGGCCAAATCGAATGCCCCCCTTTGTGATCCTAAGGCACACTTCAGTGCACTTTTTGGAGCTATATCATAGAAACTTGGGAGCTATAATCCACATTAAAGTCCCCTTTTGGGAGCCAAACGCGCACTTAGGTGCTCTCTTTGGAGCAGAAACAGGCACTAATGGCCCTTTTCCACTGACCCGTCTTGGCCCTACACTACTCGGCTCTACTCGGTTTGTGTTGCGTTTCCATTAGCACGGTACTACGCGGCAGACGCCAGTTTTTAGTACCTGCTCTACCCTGGTTCCAAGCAAGTAAAGCCGATACTAAAAGGTGACATCAACAGACTGCCAGTCACTCATTGGTCAGAGAATGTCATCTCCAAAGCTTCTGACTCTTTACAAATCACTTACAAGAGGCAAACGAATAAGTCAGTGACGGGTTTTTGATGACATTTAAACCCGAAGGCACAGAACCAGACTGAATGAACACAAAATACAGCCCTGAAATGCTCCTTCATGATTCCTAAATGAGTTAAAAGTCCTTTTAAATGAAAAAGAAGTTAGCAGCAAAGATAGTTCGGTTCAAATAGTCTTTTAAATTAAATCAAAGTTCGTTGGCACAGTAGCGATCTGTCTGCCACGAGAGTCTTTAAGCACCAATCAGTCCATTAATCCACAGGGATCCAAAAAGGAGAATCAGTTAAAAAAAGAATGATTGATCAACAAAAAAAATCTCTGGTACATCAGGCCCAAAAATCAAAAATTAAAGCGATCTCACTGGATCCAGGGAAGAGTTAATGTCAGGAAGCAGCCCCTTCGTTTTCCTCCACATGCATGCAGGTTATATGCATGCATGTTATAGATGACATGCACGCACTTCTGCGCAGCACTTTAGCGCAGCTGTGTTATAAGATCCACGCCCACTGGAGTCTGGCTAGTGGAAAAGTTTGTGACATGTCAATATATATGAACACTAAAGCTTTGTTTCCGTTGCTTTAATTTTCACGGTGTTACACATGAAATGGCTTTAAAAAGAATAAAAACCCGTGTGGACATCTGTATGGAGCGTGACCTGTTTACTGATCGGCAGTTACACTCCCTTTTATCAAATTAGTGTCACATTGTATCTCTTTGCCATACTTTTTAACCTCCTCTTTAAATGAATTAATAACTTCCATCTCAAAAAGACTCACAGGCAGGTTAGTCCGGACCCTTGGCTCCACATCAGGTCTGTTCATAGACACACGCTCTCTTCAGCCAGTGTCAATATGAGTTTCACCTAAAAAGTTGACATGCTTTAAGCTAAGGGTNTCCACAAAAAGTGCTTCAAATCTGAAACCCTGGGGCTGAAAAATCAGAGGCCAGCATGTTGTTTCTTCTTGGAAACAAACTCTGCTCCTGATTAGGTTGTACCGCCTTTGGAGAGGGATGGTTCTTTCAAGGCCTGCAAAGAAAAAAAGTGACATGTTAAGGTGTGTGGAGATATGGGGTAGCACGTATAAAACCAACTCTCAAGCTATTTTTAAGTTACAAAAAAGAGCTGTCAGAATTATTAATCGCTCACATTACCTAGAACCAACAAACGCTTTGTTCATCAATTTAAAAACCCTTAAATTTTATGATTTAGTTGAATTTAAAATTGCACAAATAATGTATAAGGCAAACAATAATTTACTTTGCAGCAGTACTCAGAGGCTGTTCGAAACCAGAGAGAGTCGGTATGATTTGAGGGGACAAGGTGTTTTCAAAAAAATGAAGACAAGAACTAATATCAAGCAGAGGTGTGTTTCTGTTATAAGTGTAAACTTATGGAATATTTGTGACAGTGAATCAAAAATGTGTAATTCACTTTCTTCATTTAAAAACATGTTTAAAACCAAAGTAATAAGAAAATATGTAAATCAAATGTGAAGAAAACAACAACAAAATATTGGAACTTGGGTTGTGTTTGGTTGTAATATTGCTGAGGATTTCATTGGATTATTTTTACTACTATAATATGTTTTGAAAATGTATATCTTTTCTCCATTAAGAAAACTTATGGTGTTACTCAGACCATGTAATTAAGTTGATTAAGTTTATTTCTACATTTATTTATTTTTTTAATTTAATTTAATTTTTTGCAAAACGGGTCAGCAAAATAAGCTTCAGCCTACACCCTTTCGATTAGCTTCAACCATTATGTAATATTTGGATCTATGATATATTTGTGTTGCGTGGTCTTCAAATGCTAATCGAATAAATTGAATTGAATTGAATTGAAATAACTGTTTCTCTAAAGCAGTGGTTCCCAACCTTTTCCAACTCAGGCCCCACTTTTAAGTCACAAAAATGTAATAAAAATGTAATAAAACCCGATATGTAACCAATGATAACTAGTCGAGAATGTAACAGATTATGAGCCCAAAACAATAACTTTTTGCCCAAAATTTTACAATTTGTTACAGTTTAAGTTAGTTATCACATTTTGGCTTTTGGCACTTTTGTTATCTTTTTAACAAGTTATTAACATTTTGTGTTTAAACACTCTGATGCATGAATTATGAAAGTCAGTGTCAGGATTTTTCCTTGAGTGTTTTTTCGTCTAAAAGCATGAAAAAAAGTTTTCCAATTTCCTTTTTTTTTTTTTTTTCAAATATTTGTTGCTGAGTATTCAACTTAAAACAGTGTGAATTTAATGTAAATATGACTTATTTTTTTGTTTGACTTCTTTTCTTTTTTTTAACTCTCTTCCATCCATTTTAACACTGAATGATTTATAGTTATTATGCTGTGTTACTCTCAAATGTTTGTCTATAACTTTATGTATATATAATTGGTAAAATAATTGAAAACATTTTTTCAGGCCCTAAGAGAATAAAAATATCCTCACACAGGCTAATGTGAATTTCCACCACATGAACTATTGAATTTAGGAGTAAATAACTTTTAACTTTTAGGTGTACACTGTAGTGACTACTATGCACCACAGGGTTATTACAATTTTTTTTATTACATAGTAGCTTGATGTTAAGTTTAAGTCTGGTCATGATACCTACTGGCCTTCTTAGTGGACATTCTTTACAGATGAATATCAGAATATTTTAAACTGAGTTTGAAACTAAATTTTAACATTATAATCATTATTCTGTATTCTAGTAACCTTTTTTATTGATTTGTATCTTGTATCTTGACATAATTAAACTCTACTGAAATAATACTGTTTTGGAAATGATTTGGCGGCCCACTTGCAATACTTGCGTGGCCCACCAGGGGGCCGCTGCCCACAGGTTGGGAATCACTGCTCCAAATGTTAAATAATCTGAAAAATAAAAACAGTATTTGGACCCAAGACAAGGTTAAAGGGAGTCTTGCTCTCTTCAGGCGTTTCAAGGCTTTGTGCCCAAATTCATTCCCAGCCCAGCAGTTAATTGTGCACCTATAAAAGTGGGTGTCACACTGCCTGTGGCCAGCTATCAGACCGGCTGTCCCCTAGAGACTCAGGGGTTTGTGAGGGGTGAAACCTCAGAGCATGTTTTTTTTCCCTCTCCTGTCAGCCAATAAAAGGATAACTAGAGTCTGAGAGCCCCAGCTGTGAGGGAAATACAACCTTACTCTGAGTTTACGCTCTGATTTTCCACAAAGGCAGAGTGACAGACCACCCCTTGAGGTGATGAACAAATTAATTAGTCCGCCGGATTGGTGAGAAAATTGTGCATTACTGTTGTAAGATAAAGCCTGGCGTGGTGTTCCTCTACAGCTCTTGTGGAGAGCCTGTCAGCCAAGCAGGGTTTTTATTTCAGTGAAAAGAGGGTCAAAAATTGGTCACACAGTGAGGTTCAATTACCAAAATTTGAACCCAAAGCCATACCTATCAACATGAACAGATTATTTTCAGTCAAACATTAACAGAACCAAAAAAAATCCATCCGCTTTAAGTGACTCTGACCTTTTTAATTAAAGTTGCTTGATTAACCGGAAACTGTGGTTTTGTTTTTCTATTTGAAACCACCAGACTCCATTGATGAGCTGCTGTCTAACCACTGCTTCAACAGGTTTATTTAGTTGTCTTCAAGGTCGACTGGGAACTTTTAAATATTTCTCTGCCCAATGTTGGCAGTATTCATAAAATTTTATACCATAAATCATTTATCAATGTTATGACCCCGTTTTGATTTCCTTATGAAAAATCTGGTGAAAAGTGAAGTTGTCAAAATGTTTGGCCCCCATGTGATTTTGTACTTTAAACATAAATGAACATGGTTTTTGAGCCATACCTGCAGGGGTTTGCATAGACTCCTCTTTAAAGGTTAAGTATGCAGAAATTTTTGATAAGTTTTGTTTATTTGTTTACCCACAACATCCAAGCTAGGCTTCTCTTCCATGGCTCAGTGCCAGCTGCTGCGCATGCTCATTGCCTCCAATGGTAGCTAATCACACGGCTAACAGTTGAAGGTCCATAAACACAATATAAACTGTAAAAACAGCCCTGCGAGCACCTGCAGCATCGTGTGAGAGAAACTCAAGAGCCGTACACCTGACTTCCTGCAGGTAAATGAGATATGCTGCAAATATTGTATCATTCTGTCTCTGTGTTAATGTTGCTATCATAGCTGCTCGGAATAGCATCTCCCAATTGTTATCATGTTTTGGCTTTGGGCACTTTACAAGGTATTTTGGCTCCCAAAAGGGCACTAAGGCACACATTTTGTCTCCTCAAAGGACACTTGAATGTACCCTCCCATGAGGGTACTAAAGCCTTTGTTTTGGCTCCCAAAAGCACTCTTTAGCACCAACTTGGCTACAAAAGGGAACTCTTGCACACATTTTGGCTTAGCGGGTTTTTTCAAGACATTCAAGTGTCTGTTTTGGCTCCTAAAAGTGCACTTAAGCACTTCATTTGGCTCTCATGAGGACACTTCAGTATGTGATTTAGGTTCACAACCGGGTACTTAGGCTCATGTTTCAGCTCCCAAAAATGAACTTAAGTGCACATTTAGTTCCAAGAGGGAACTTAAGCACCTGCTTTGGCTCCCAAAAGGACTCGTTAACTCATTTTGGCTACAAAGAGGGTATTTTAGCGCATGGTTTAGCTACATGCCTTTAGATCCCAAGAGGACACTCAAGTGTCTGTTTTGGCTCCCTAGAAGGCACCTAAGCACTTGTTCAAGCTCCCACAAGGGCACTTTAGCATGTGTGCTGGCCCATGAGAAGGTACTTCAGCACATTTTTGGCTCCCAAAAGAGCACTTTAGTGCAAGTTTGGCTCCCAGAAGGCACTTAAGCACATGCTTTGGCCCCCAAAATGACCCTTCAACACTCATTTTGGCTCCAGAGAGGGCATTCTGGTGCACACATTCAGCTTTGTTCTTGTTTGATCCCAAGAGGACATTCAAGCATGTGTTTTGGGCTCACAAGAGGGCACTGTAGTGTGTCTTAGCTCATGTGAGGGCACTTAGCGCCCTTCGTGTTTTGCAACAATTGGGCCACGAGGGGGATGAGCCCCTTTTTGTGTACCCCTGAGCAGTCAATTAGCATGGAGCATGTGAGTGACTCCAAGAAGCAGAGTTGTTATGTAATGATCACTCAAATGAAAGGGAATTGACAGTGTTGCTTTGTAATCATTGTAAAACGCAACGTCATCATGCTAAAAAGCATCAAATAAGTCTGGACAACGGACGGACGGATGGATGGATGGATGGATGGATGGATGGAGCTTCATCTTCAGGGGGAAGCATATACTGCCATTTTACAGGGTTTCATGGTTCCCTGAGCTTGTGTGCATTTTATGTTTTCAAAGCACAAAGAAACAAAGAAAAATAAACTTGGTTGTGTTTGAAAACCAAGATTTTCTGAAACTTTACAGCGTAAATAATAAGACGTGAGAGATAATTAAAGAGTACACACTTTACAGATAACATGTGCAATCCACTCCTGTGAATGTATGTTTCTATTCAAAAAACTTAACCCAGACTATAAAATGATTCTGCTTTCCTTCCTTTGAGCTAGAACAGAATCCACATACACATAATTAATTCTCAAGCTACTAAGAAGAATCAAAGAACAGGTTATTTGCAAAGGAGGTCTACCATGAAGGAGTAATTCACTGAACCAAGATTTGTTTACCTGGTGAAATGTTAGCTCTACCTGTTCAGTTTCTCTTACTAATGAGAGGCTGAAATGATCCTGCAGGAGACGATTAATTGTTGCAGCAGCACGGAGAATAGACAGGAGGAGGCCGACCCAGATAGCTTTCAGATTGAATTCCACCAAACTATCATCAGGAGAAAGAAACAGGTGTTCAACTCAACAGCCAGGCTTCATTGTGAGCTGTGTGTGCTCCCTAATTACAAAGCTGTTAATGCATTTGTATGAAAAACTAAAACAGGGTACGTTTAAAAACAAAGAGTTATGAAGTCAGCGCCTGCTTCCTCATGGTCAAGTTATATGTGTCACGTGTGTCCTCCTGCAGTCAGTCAGTGCTTTATTTAGCAGATCAAACCCATAAGTAGTACCTGCAACACCTGTTGTGCACAGTACACACTCATTACCAGCTCATCTGCTGTCATAATGATGAGCAATCTGGAAGAACACCAGGTGTGTATAAACTGTTTCTTTTTAGCATCCCTGCTCCTCTTGATGATGACATTTCACCAAAACCATGAGGCAGAAAGATAATCACACCTGCTACAGGTATCTTAGTATCCTCTCTTCTGTCATTGAAGCTGAAATGAAACCATTAGCTGATAGAAACATCAGCTCTTTGTGTGGAAAATTATCAGCCAGCGAGCCGATTTCTAAAACGCTGATTTACAAAGAGTTTGGATGCTAAGTGAACCACACACGTGATCTAATAATTGCCACAACCAAAGCATAAATTTAAATGTAAAGAAGCTGTTTTCCAACTTCCAGTTTGTAGTAGTTAGTATGTGACAACTTGTGAGATCTGTAGTGAACCAAAAATTCCCGGATGTTTCTACTGATCCAGGAAAAATCCTCATTATGCAACGGACCACTCTATCTGACATACTGTTTCCCACAATGCACGGCGCTATTGCTGTTTGTCTATGCAGGAGCACTCAGGTTTAGGTGAATTATTGTCACCTGCTAAAGTAAATCAGCACAACTACAACACAACAACACTAAGGATAGGCAGTCTGTGAATTAAAAGTGAAGTGACATGAAAGAAACACTTGTAAATCTGCTCACTTCATACCATGAAAGAGGTGTTTACTTCTATGAAATTCATAATAGCATGTAATAAAAATTATTTATTCGATTTCTTTTTTTCTACTCACAGCCCTTGTAGGTAAGGTGGATGCAGTTTTACCATCAGCTGTGAAAAAAAAAGACAGTCTGTTCTACATTTATTTTCAATACACGATAACTTTTGGTGTAAGATTTAAATCAAATATGGCGATTTTGCAGCAATAAGCTTCTGTACCGTTTCAAATTTCATAAAACAGGACCCTGAATTTTTCTATTTTTTCTAGATGAATTTAAAATCTTCCTTGAACCACTGAAAACAATGAAAGACCAAAAAAGCACTCAAAACACATTTACAACTACTTTTCCCTTCCCATGCTAAATTTTATTCATTTCTTTTTCTATATATTTCATTTACTTCTGAATTAACTTATCTATTTTGTTTGTGTAACTTCACCACCGACTGGTATAATATGCCTCATCTGGCAATTTCTTTGGATATCAATGAATGAAAACTAGTCTTTGAGTGAGTTACTTAATCATTGATGGTTTTAGTGAAGTTTTGAGTGATATAAGCTTTACATGAAGCATGAGGGGTTGCTGATCAACTCTGGTGGGATTAGCCCATCTACGCCATGAAGCATAGACAGCAGGTCTACACCATGTAGTGTAGGCAGCCAGTCCACACCAGTATAGACAGCTTGTGCCACCCGTGTGATTCATCCATGTACAACAGGCTCTCATGTCCACTGTGTGCCCTCCTCACTCATGGTAACAAGGTATGGTAAGGAAGTAAAGTTCAGTTTCCGGTTCTAGAAATACCAATAAAACAGTAAAGATAACTACATCATCTCTTGTTGTGTGGATGAACTCAACAAATTGCCTTATATTACTTAAATCACACTGTCTTGTGTTTTAAACAAATATTATTGACTTCAATACCAGATATATTTGAGTGAAGACACTAACTTGAATTTTATTGTTGATTTCAGGGATTCAGTTAAGTTAAATTTACTTCTTCCAGTGTACACTCATAGCCTCTGCAGCTGTAGCAGCTCTCAGACAGCTGACATACTCTCCCCTGGTCTCTTCTCTCAGATTGTCTCCCTCACTCCAGCTTCTCATACCAGCTCCTGCCAACACTGTCTGATTCAGCAGATATGCTGTGCAGATTGAAAAACTCTTAAATTAGCTAAGTGTGCAGTGAAATGTCTCTTCTTAAAGAGCTCTGTGTGGATACGCTGCCACCCCGACTCTCCTCTTTATACGGCAATCAGTGAAACGAGCCCGGGGCTAGAGGCGCTCCCAAGCTTTTTGTGAAGTCTCTGACCTAACTGTGGCTCTTTTCGCCGTAGGGCAACAAACATTTTGCAGCGAAGTGAAAATGAAAAGAACTAAATTTAGCTCGAGCTGGAGCTCAGTCTTTGTCGAAATGAAGGAAATACTCCAAAATGTGTTTTCAGCTGGTTGTTTCTGAACATCTTTGACTGTAAATACACCGACTGTCATCACCGCCTCAGAGCCACCACCACCCGCAGGAATCAGAGAGAGGGGGGAGCTGAGGTGTGGACACAGATGACGTCACCTGAAGCTGCCTGGTGTCGGTCAAAGGCAGGGGTGTCCAAACTTTTTTACAAAAGGGCTGTATTGTATGCTGTGAAAATGACCAGGGGCTGACAGCTCTTACTGACATCTATTAATGGAAATAGTGACAAATAATTGCTCTATTTGAGAACTATTTCTTTAAAATTATTTCAGAAAAAAATCAAAAACAGTCTCTTAGTTTAGTCAAGCATTCTGGTGCTATTATTGCAGACTTATGAGATAAAACCAAACATGGGAAAATGTGTCATAATTTTTCATGGCAGGATCAGGATCTGGACTTTGTCACGTTTGTTTATGAGATAATAATAAAAACATTTTTAACCCCAAATATCTCTGATCCTGCATTCTGAACAACTTTATGCATCAATTTTTGTCTTTTCTTCACCATTTCATTACTTAAATTCTGTCTCGTGTCCTCTAATGTGTTAATTTATTTATTTATTTATTTATTATTTTTCAACAACTCCCAAAGCACATTTTTGCATTATACCAAATGCAAGTAAACATGTCAGCTGTAAGAGTTGTTAAGTGTTCACATTACATCGAGCTTTAGCTTTCTAAAGTGGCTTACACACAGTCCAAATATTTGTGAAATGTTACCAGATACACTACCGCTCAAAAGTTTAAGAACACCCCAATTTTTCCAGTGTTTTTACAGAAAGTTATGCCGTTTAATGTCTCATTGCACTCAGACGTCAATGCATAGTACAAATAAGCAGTTGGAGTCAAAAAAGAAATTATGGAATCAATTTATAGACCAAAATGTATTCTAAACTGTTGACTCTCAGAAACTTGTCCTCTGGTTCAGTTGTGGCTTTGGGTCTGCCAGACCTCTTCCTGTCAAAGTTTGCCCCAGTTTCTGACTTCCTTTTGATGCTGAAGGAAACTGTACTCACTGACACCTTGACTTTCTTTGCAATTTCTCTGTAGGAAAGACCTACATTTTTCAGTGTTATGATGGTCTGTCTCTCTTCCACTGTTAATTGCCTTTTTCTTGCCATTTCTGTAGCAACACACGACTTTCTGCAGTACAATACTGTTCAACTGATGCTCACGAGGGTAAGGTACCACATTGTGTTCAAACACTGCTTTTATGCTGACAGAGGGGGAGTTAGTAATCAAGCAAACCTGGAACACCTGTAGGAATTAGTAGCAGTAGCTTTTTAAGGCTTGGTCACCCTCTGTTGCTGCAGGACAGCTATCATTTGTTAACCCATTTTGTGTTATTGTTCTGAAATGTACTCTGTTTTTCAGTTTTGGGTAACCGTACTTTTTATTTTACCCTCTGGTAGTTCACCACTTACTGTTGTATCATTTCAAGCGACTGATTGGACTTGAGTGACTTGAATTGCAATAAATAACTGGAAAAATTGGGGTGTTCTAAAACTTTTGACCAGTAATGTATATTACTTTTTTTTTTTAGGTACCTTACAGAAACTTTGAATGTATACAATTAGAGCATGATTACTTTGAGTGACAAAATTAATACATAGTAAGATGAAAGTTGGGAGCCGCATGAACTAGACTGTAGGCCACAATTGGCCCTCGGGCCAGAGTTTGGACACCCCTGGACTAAGGCCTCATGCTGCCTCTGCTCCTGTCCTGCTCTTGATTCTTACTCAACAAAAGTGTGAAGGATTGAGAACAATGTTTGACCTCCATGTCTCCCCGTTTTAGAAAAAAAAATCACAAAACTGAGCAAAAACTGACTTTCTGCAATGCATTTCAATGGATGACCAGGCAGATCATGTGTAGTGTTTGAGAATGGCTAGTGGCCTCGCAGTATGATTGACTTATTTTGTTTGACAGCAGAGCTTAGCCATAGGTCAATTGCCCACTCTTATTAGCCCAGCTATTGTCTGTATAATCAACAGCAGTTATAACAAACTAAACCTTTCAGGGATACTTTGGATGGCTAAAACAGGTGCAGATGAGGCCAGAACAATCTTTCAGTGAGTTGTGTGTGTAGCAGCAGGTGTGTTGAGGTCAGTATTATTTATTCTCAACATTTAACCAGAGAGCAGTCAATGATAAACAGTCCTGCCCTCTTCAAACAGACAGAGTCCAGGTGTTCCTCCCAGCTCTCTGCACATCTCCCTCTGTCAGTCTTTATGTTTATAGATGGATCCAAACACCATGGATGCCTTAAAGGAAAGACAGTCTGAAGAGCTCACTGTTAGTTTCCCCATTTTTATGAAACATGAAGTGTTGTTCTTGTCTTTGACAGCTGGCCTTGAGTGTGGCTATTCAGAACAGGCAGGAACACTTCTGCCTCCAGACAAGGACACGCTGTCTGTAACAACAGGCTTTAAATCACTGAGCCGTGCTTTAACATCAGATAGGACGCACATATTCACTCAGGCATTGCATGTATTTAAAGGCTGTATGGCAACTTAAAGGGACAGGGTTCTTTAAGTGGATGAGCTTGTTGTCAATAGTCTGTATTTTACCTCGAGAGATTCTCACTCAGCTCTGAGCCTTTTTTGAGAAAACAAGCTGTAGAACTAGATCAGAAGATAGAGGAAGATACGCAAACTCCAACCTAAGCACTGATGTCAGCGCTCAACCTGGGGATTGGTCAGGGATTCACTTTGCTATCACAAAAAGACTCTTTTTGTTTTTACAACATCAAAGGCCTTTGTGCACTGAGTCTGTAATTTTTGGATGCGATTTTTCGGATCCATGACCGATGTGTTTATTTACTGCGAAATTTCACAGCACGAGAGAAATGGAATCATCATCGAGCTGTGAAGATGATCCTGTGGTTCTTTTACGACAAGCGAACAGAAAAAAAGTCACTAGGTCACACACACACATTCACAAACACACACACAGATACACATATGCACACAGACACACCCCCAGCCACCAACACACAAATCTTTATCCATCTTCTGATCTTTACAAAGAAATTAGTGAGAAATTACAGAAAATGTCTTGGTAAATGTGAAAATATACCACAGCAGTTAGCCTACGGTGTCCCTGAACAGTCAAACAACACTGGAAACGACCTGGACAGATGAGAAAAAATGCAGCAAATCGAATCTGTTCCGAAAATAAATATTGATAGAGGAAAGTTTCTGCATCAGTGTGCAAAGATGATTGACATAACATTGGGTAGAATTTCTTTTTTTATGAACTTATGATTGAAATTACTTGATATATATAAATATATACTTCACTCTGGTTGACCAGCCCTCTGGAGGTCTGTGAAGACTAGAGCTATGTTCAGACCTTGGTGTTCGAGGCCCACTCCTCCAGCATGTCTCAAAGCAGTTAGGAGATCTTTGTTCTGACCTTATGTTTACAGATCATAAGTTTTATTTGTGAATGTTGTATTTCGATCAGTTTTCAAAGAGATCCATGGATCACTATAACATATGAATTTGTAGAGGTTTGAAAATCTCTACACATTTAGTCTGAACATCCAGCCTTGTTACTTTATACCCATGTTTAAATCATAGGCAAGCAGAATACAATTTTTTATTTATTTTTTTATTTTTTTTAATGAATGGGATCCATTCTTGTATAATTCATTTCTTCATATCTCTTCTTTTGAAAGCTAAATCAGCCACAGCCTGTTGTTGTCATGTAGCCACTTTAGAGTAAGATTTAACGGCGGGTCGTAGAGAGCAGAATGGTAGACGGGTTGGTGATATAAACCGGCTGTCAGGCTGTTTTTTTTACTCCTGCTGCTATCTCTGTGTTTCAGGAGCAGAGTGTGTTTGTGAAGCGTTACGGCCATGTGAATGACATCATTCAGGATTCCCGGGCCATCACACAGAGACATAAACCTCTGAGCATCTGGTTGTTGTGTGTGTGCATAAATCCAATCTGACTCCAATCTGTTAAAGGGAACACTCTGGTTACACTGCTGCAGACCGACAGGATGGAGAGAGACGCAGAGCTCATTGGTGGAGGAAAGAGCTGCAACTCACTCATTGATTATTTGGGATTATTGATCCACTTATTGGATGATGAATCACACAATTACCAAGTTTACAGCTATCAACCTCTAAATCTAGCCCTCAGGTTCATTTCTGCTCTAGAATCAATATATGTATATGGATAGTCTGATTATTCTGTCAGGGGTTGTAGCTAACAGATGCTGACCAAAGGTTGCAGTACCACTGAAATTTACAGGAGGCAGTGTTGAGCTATGTGGCCAACAGTTGAAGTTGGACCACTTTGTCAGTTACCTTAATCACAGTGCCTGAAAATGCTGTGTCCTCTCCTAAATGTCAAAATGTAAGACTCGAAGATATTAAATTAATCAAATTGGGGGGACATTTGGGTGTCACAGTTACTCTTCACTTTAATCAAAAATATACGACATGAACAGAAAGATTGGAATCGCTCAGGATTGTTTATTTTCTCCAACTTGCTATCAGCCATACGTAAAGTCACTTGTGAACTGGCATGCTGTGATTGGCTGGTCACCACATCTACTCTCTGCCCAGAAATGTTCCGAAACAACCAAAACATCGACATACAGGCACAAGTAGGGCTGAAGCACACACAGACACTGGCACACACGTACAGAGACCCAGAGATGATGATTAAGCAGCATTATTCCTGTAAAAGTTCACATTTCATTTTTTAGGAAAATCCCACAGACCCTACCTTTAATTTTAGTAGAAGGAGAGGGCTTCAGAGGGCAGGTGGCATTTGTTGAGCCAGAGTACAGGTCATTATCACAGAGAACAACAGCTACAAGAGAGGAAGAAATGCATGAAGAAAGGGCAGCAGAACTGAAGGATGATAAACAACATGTTGACAGAGACACTGTCCCTACAGCTCTGTCCATTATCACCATAACGAACCATTGTATTTAGAGCTGAGATTTGAAGACTGTGGTCTTACAGACTTGCAGCACTGATGAGCAACACATTAATTTTACAGGTGTGAGGTCTACAAATCTGGTCCTGGAGGTCTATGTCTTACAGACCTTTGTGTGTTTGTTTGTTTAAGGTTAAAAGAAATAATAATCTGCCTACTCAAGTACTCATTCATTAAGTAAATTGAGTTACTCAGTACAGGGATTACTATAAATTCCCATCCCTAATACCTGGAGTAGTGTTGTGTCGTTCACGAACGAACCGGATCTTTTGAACGGCTCGTTAATATGAACGATGGAAACCGAGTCGCAGCAGGGATCCGTTCAGGTGTCCTCCTCAGGGTTTAACTTTTTTTACAGAGCAACAAAATGCGTTTTAATCATTTCACTAAAATCTGTTTTGCACAGAAATTCATTGTAGCCTGCTTTGTTTTTTAAAGTTTATATGCGTTCAAGTCATGGTTTACACCTGTATAAAATACGCAGAATTTGTACAAAGGGGTAATTCAAAATAGTGACGTCACTGTCAAAGCAGAATGATATGGTGCCACCCTGTGGAATATTTACAATGAATCCAGATCAGACTTTAAAATCTAATCCACACGTTAACAAGGTTAAAGTCAATATTTCAGAATAATTCAGACTCATATTGGTGGGATATCTAAATCCGTTCCTCCCAGTGATTATTTCCAAGGTAAAATGAGTTAAGGCCAGGCCGGCTTCTTCATACTTAATAAATATAAAAATGAGCCGAAGGAGCCAGTTTTTTTAACAGCTCTTTGAAAGGAACGGCTCACCAAGATCTGGCTCCTCTCAAAGAGCCATAAATCCCATCTCTAACCTGGAGACTGATACAGAGGACTGACTGTTGCTGATAAAAGGCCCCTAGGCAAAAAAAATTGACCATTCTTGAAAAGAAAAAGTCATATTATTAATTGTAATTGTAATTGTGAAATGCATGAAGCTGTGTGTTTGTCTTTGGAGTACAAATAAATTTGCAAGTGATCCCAAACTTTTACACAATAATGTGCAAATGTAAATACATATGGATATGAGCATGACAAATGCATAACACAAATATATTAGTTACAGGTTATTGCTAATTAAGCTCGTGGCTAACTATATTTGTCATTGACATACCCCTGCTCTCTATTCAAACGAGAGAAGGGGGAGAACAGGAGGAGCTACAGAACCCTAAATGTTTCTGATAAAGAAAAGAGGAGCAACATCCTGTCCTGCAATCAGGACACAAAGAGCAGAGCTGGGGAGATTTGAGCTGCAGGACTCCTGTCAGTATATTCATCCACTTCCTGGACTGAGTAAGTTGTGTGTGAACCTGGTGTGTGTTTTAGAGCTCCATCGTAGCTCTGTTTAATTATCAGCTTCCCACACACACAGTGGAACACATTACATTAAAAAGAACCTAAAGGAGGCACATTTTACAAAAACTCTACTTGTTAAAATGTTCTTATATTCAAATTGGTCAGAGTAAAACATTTTCCATTTGCTGCATTTCCAGAGACGACGCATCCTCCACACACTCACACACACACACGTACTGAAAACAGCAGACCCCCTCCATACATTACTATAAT
>RPOG01005429.1:0-32458 GCA_008086565.1 Thalassoma bifasciatum | reverse complement strand
TATTCTGCACAGCCAGGAAGGGCAGGCCCAGCATGAAGAGCTCATCTGCGATGGCGAGATTCAGAATGTAGATGTTTGTCACCGACTCAATCTTTGAGTAGTGCAGCACAATGTGAATCACCAGCGTGTTTCCCCCCAGGCCGATGATGCAGACGATGGTGTAGATGAGTGGTATGAGGACCCCTGCCACGCTGGGGCCGAAGGAGGCACCAGGATCAGTGGAGTTTGTGGAGTTAAACAGTGTCTCGTTCAGATTGCTGTCATTGAACATCAGGAGGAACAGCGTTGGCCCTGAGGAAGGGTCAGCCAGGCTGCTGTTCTCCCACGTCTCTTCTGTCATCCCCAGCCCGGGAGGGGAGGAGACCCCCGTCATGTGCTCCTGTGGATTTGTCCTTCTGCTGCCTCAGCACTCATCCATCTGTTCTGTTAGAGAGAGAATCAATCTGTTATCTGACAAAATATTTGACATTTTCCATGTTCTCTCATCTCTGGAGAGACTGAAAAGGAATGGAGCACAAACACATTATACTGGCCAAGGACCCGGGGAAGGTTTCAGCACCGCGCAAACACAATGAGCTGTGCCACTGACGTCAAAAGATGTCTTTCTCTGAAGAAAAAAAACATTAGTGCGCTATGCGGCTTTAAACACCATCAGCAGATACGTTTACAGTGTTCTTGTGCAGAATTACGGTCAGAAATGCTTAGTTACTGTTCTTTTTATACTGAAACACCCTGAGGCATCTACAGTACCATAGTAAACATATTCAAATGCAACAGTGTCTGTTTAACAGTAACTAACACATTCTGTTTGCTGGATAATGTATGCAGTACAATGATAAACAACTTATCCTTTATAAACAGAGCACAGAAATGAATAAAGGACAATTCAGAGGCATATTTATATTTTTATAATTTATGAAAGGCTCTATCAGGTATTGTTCTTTTTGGAGAAAAAGCCATTCCCAAAATGGAAGCTTGATAACTTTAGGATAGAGTAGGGTATAAATACTTCATTGATCTATATATATGAATTGGGTGATATATTTTATAAGATAAAAAATAAATATAAAATTAATATAGATGTCAGGCTGACCCAACTCACCCTGCTCTCCCCTAAATGTATGAACCATGTAACATAAAGCCAGGACTACAACTCCTGCACAAGAGAGGAAATTCTGGTCTTGACTTGCGAGCACAGCAGTTCATGTTCAGCATGAAGACACAAAGAGCAGCTAAGATACAATTTAGAGAAGATAAAATAGAAAAAGTAAAAGTAAAAATAAAATGCAGCTTACAGATAAATATCATTATGGTGGTTGTGGAAACAGGAAATTATCATGTCTTGATTGCAGGTACATTGATTTTTTTTAAAGGCAGCATTGAGTCTGCGTTTTAACTGCTCATAATCATCCATTCTGAAAAAAAATCTTTGTGGTACTTGTTGGAATGATCAGGCCATGTATGCATGTCAAGCCATTTGCATTGAAAATGGCCTGTTTTCACAAGTGGTGAGAAAAAAAAAGGGTTTAGAGGTATGCCTGTGTCAGGGTTCACGTCCTAAAAGGTATATGCATTATTGCCTAATAAGAAATATGCAAAGTGGACCGAAATTTAAGGATCAAGCAAGCTCTTTGGGGAAGTACAATAATGTGGAGCTAAACAGTAAATTTAGTTTCATAAGACACAATATTTTTCAGTTAACAGATGAGATGATGGAGGCAATAAAGTCAGAAAACAGCAAGGCTCACTGCCATCAGATTTGCAAGTTTGTTTGGCTCTTCTCTTTTCTGCCTTGGCCCTCCAAAGATGTGTGTGGTGAAATGTTGGAGTTCATCAAACCGAAGTAGAGTTGGCTGTAGAGTTATTCATAAAGTTACAGGACATGGCTTAGTGCTTGTTCCTCAAAGCAGCTTTCAAATTGATTATTTTATTTTTGAGATCTGGGATACTTTCTACTTTGCAATCAGAAACACCACACGCCATTTACTCTGTTCAAGCCGTATTCCCTTTCTCTTTGTTTGTTTATTTTTATAATTGACTAGCTGATGAGAACTTTTGTTCATTCTATATTTTTGTAATGAATTGTGCATTTTTTTATGCAGAGAAAAACTTCTTTCTCTCTCTCTTTTTTAAAAAAAAAATCTTGATCGTCTCGGTCCCACGGTTAACACTTGCGTACTTGTGTATTGCTCTTCATTTACAGCAGGCATACACATTCAAAGTTGTTTTCAGGAGGTTCCATTGGCATATGATAATGGCATATAATTGGCCAATTAATTGCAGCAGTACATTTGGCTCATGATACAGCCAAACATTGCATAATGGTGCATTGAGACAAATGGTCACAATTGTTTGGTTGGATGTGCGTATGTGCTTGGGTCATAAGTGGCTCATGACATGTTGTAAGGATGGGCTCATAGCTCTGCCCCCAACAGGCCTCCAAAAGGCTGGACAACCAGAGAGACTACAGTGTAGTGGGGAATCATAAAGAGCTAATAGGTACAGCTAAAACGAGGAGTTACAGACAAGGGCTGAAAAAATAGGGTTTTCTTGAGGTGTGAATCATGCAAAGCTGCATTAGTTATCAGAGGGGCACTAGAAAGCCCAGTAAAAACACGATACCCCCATGAAAGAAATGATACGCTTCAGAACACGGTTTGTACAAAAGTCCTCACTAACCTTATGGCGAGAAAGAAAATGAGAGTATTTTCACAAATGCAACTTGTCATTGGTATTTGGCATTATTTTCTGAACAACACTGTCCTCTTTATTGTTCTTGTTGGAGTTTCTATCTGCATTTCCTACCTCACGCTATAAACAGACTGCAGGAGGTCATTTCATGTCACTTGCTGTTAGTTGCAGGATGCAGGATTCAATCTCACACAATTAAAGAAGCACACAAACACTGTCTCAGAGGACACTTGTATTAGAGGGATTATTTTACCACCTCCTTCAACAAAGTGATTTCTGAAGAGTGTGTGATGATACCTCCAGACACTCAGCAGAGGAGCACATAGTTGTGTGTCGAGCTCACAAATAGAAGTCTGAAGACAAACACAGAAAGCTGACTGTGCTGAAAGTACAGACAGTGTGACGGCTGCAGAGGCCGTCTTTCTGCCTCTCTTTTGAGGTTTATTCAGAGACACACAAGAAAACAGCAAAAAAACAAAAACAACACGGAGAAGGAAAACAAAGACCACCAGGAAATGTTCTTTGTTTGTTGAGAGACCAGAGTGTTATCTATGATTCACTACACTGACTGTCAAATTCATCATTTTCCAATATCTACAATACCTCTTGATTACGGATGTTTCACATCACATTTGGCAATTTGGATCACCATGGAAACCAGAGGAGAAGAGAAGTTGTAAGATCAACATCGTAAATCAAACAGAACCAAATAAACTGCAGCAGAACAAGACTGTGTCTCTCTCCAAACCTCTTCTTAGAGAACAGGGAGAAAAAGGAAAACACTCAGCCTCAGAGATACGATCAAATAACTTTTGCAGTAGCTCAAGTCAAGTCTGAATTTGTTTGGTTTTTTTTCCCCTGCAGTCTTTGAGGACCATTTCCTTCTGTTCTCCCGGTATGATAGCAAAAAAGATGGGTATGCCAACTATACCTTCTCCTCTTCTTCGTGCTCCCTTGCTGAAGCCAGCGCTTGATTCGGTAAAGTCACAGAATTGATCATTATTGACCTCTCTTACAGCGGTATCAGGGCTTGGTGTGTTCAGTGCAGCTGTGGTTAATCTGGCATGAGAATGATCTTCCACACATTCTAACTATCCCAATAGCTCTTGGGCTTTTATTCTTGATGAATGGCACTGGGGTTCAGAGACTTGACTGTCAGAACCATGTCAATAAAACCAGGTGAAGTTCCTCACATTAACAGCACATTTGTTTTGCTCCTGGCCAAAGCTTATGATTCACTGCAGTTAACTGGTTCTTCTTCAAAAAAAAAAAAAAAAAGAAAGAAAGAAAAAAGAAGAAAAAAACCCTCAAATTTGTTTGTGCAGAATCACAATTTGGCACTCAGAAGTGTTGTGGTTTTATGTCGTAGTGCATCAGTCAACCAATATTATCAGTAGGCTTTGGTATATGTTTCCTCACTCTGTCAGTTGTGAGTTTTCCCTGGTTGTGGGTATTATGATTGGCTCAGGGAGAGTATTCAGTCATTAAAGAGACAGTGAACACTTCCCAAGTGATCTTGAAAATATCTCATACATGCCTGATTATGATCCCCAATTGAAAAAAAAAAACAGATTATCAGTCCCGAAATGTTTTTTTTCCCCCTAAGTGCTAATTTCTAGCCTTGGAGGTTTTAAGTTGGTTCAAGACTTAAGGTATTGTAGATTCTGACACCTCAGAATCATTAAAAACAGGGAAATCACACTTTGGTGAAGTAATAGTTTTACTTCTTAGGACAAACTTGTGTGTCAGGTCCTCTACTGAATCTATGAAATACTTATTAAATACAGAGCATATTTGATTTTAGTCTCGTGTCAGAAAGCCTTGAACTTTTAATTCAAGTCCTTTGGTTCCTTTGCAGTTGTCTTTCTTTAGAACTTTGTTGATGTTTTCCCAGGTTTGCCTGTTATATCCTTTGGCTTCATTTATAAAGCCTATAAAAAAGTATGTTTTTCCCTTACTCACTTCACTGGTGACTCTGTTACGAAGGTGCTGAAAGGTCCTTCTATTATGGGTAAGTCCTGTTTTAAGTGCAGTTTTTAAAGAATGATCCCTTTGTTTCACTGAGCTCCAAAGACATTCAGATATCCAAGGCGGTTTCTGTTTTTTACCAAGGAAAAGTTAGGACTTTACTAAATTTGCCTTTGACCTTGTTGATTGTGGACATGAAATCTACTGAGATGGCAGATTTGAGATGGTGGAAGGCTGATTTAGTGACGGATATGATGTGTGTCTGGAATGAGAAGGAGGGGTCATAGATGACGCCCAGGTTGAGGACCTCAGAGGCCGGCTGATGGAACAGCCATCCACGCTGATTAGGAGATCTCCAACCCTCCTGAGCAGTGGCTTGGGAGCCACAGCCATAAGCTCCGTCTTGCTGCTGTTCAGTTTGAGGAGGTTGGTAGTCATCCAGGTTTTTATGTCATGGAGGCAGTTGACCAGGGACTGAGGGACGAGCTGAGAGGATAGTGAGGTGCTGAGGTAGAGTTGTGTGTCATCAGCGTAGCAGTGAAAGTTAAGTCCATGGCAGCGGATGATCAGGCCGAGGGGGAGCAGGTAGATAGTGAAGAGAGTGGGACCCAACACGGAGCCTTGAGGGACACCATGGTTGACTGGGGCAGGGGAAGATGAGGAGCCATGGTGGGTGACAAACTGAATTCTGTTTGAAAGGTATGACTGAAACCAAGCCAGAGCAGAGCCGGAGAAGCTGAGGAGGTCGGACAGGCGATTCTGCAGTGATTTGTTCAAACCTAAGAGTCTTTCAATAAAATAAAGATCCAAGTTATGTTTGCTCTGCTTGGTGAGGATGGAGTTGGTAGATGAGCACTGGTTGGACATAACCAGGATTCATTAACGGGACACAGTACTGATAGGTCTCAGAGCACCTTGGCATTAAATATAGCAGGCTACTAAATTATATATAATTAAATACTAAAAACGGTACAAACTCACAAAGTTTGCCCGTTGTCAACTTTCAAACAACAGCGCTAAATAACTGTTGACAAATACATTGCCTCATTGTACCTGGTAAGAAGTTGTCTAGAACAAAAAAAGAAGAGTTAAAAAGATCTTATCTACTTTCACTTTCATCACAAATATATCATGACAATTTGCACAAGTCTTCCATTCATAGTGAGTCACTGCAATCTACTTCATACAGATTTTCCTCAGAGCCACTTTAAGTATTTTTATTATTTAGCTCAGAAAATGAATTATATCTAAATAATGTGATAAGAGTATGCACCATGTTACTGTACACTTATTCAAATACAGAAGAGAGTTGATGATCTCTGCAAATAGGTGTGCTGGAAAAAAACAAAAAAACCCATCAGCTTTAGTGATCGTCAACATGAGTTTTCAAATAGCGGTATATTGGATATCAGCCAAAAATCCATCACTGTTGATCTCTAATTTTTATACATCCGAAATTATGAGTAAATAAAGTAGGCCTAAGTGATTAACAGATCATCATAAATGCCAGAAACATCATGTCAAAGCTACGCTGTCGCACTGAGGTTAAAACTGAACTCAATAAAAACAGGGATTTTTTTTAGTCAGATGTATTAAGATAACCTGAAGTTGAGTACAGGCGAAAGGATGTTTGTGTGTCATGGGTGTGTCTGAACTCAAACAGCTTCAGTCTCGAAGGTCATAGTGTGTGACAAAAAGAGGACTTTAAAGGTTCACCTCACAAGAACAGAGCAAATAAGTCAGGCACACCAAGGGTTTTTTAGGTACCATAATGAAATGAAAACTAGAGGTACCTCTGCACCAATCTAGTACTGAACTTCAACATCACACTTTATTTACACTTTAAGAAATAAAGGATTTAAGTTAAAAGGAGTATTTCATTCAGTTGAAGATGACTATAGGAGTGCTTCTGACTACTCTGTTATCTGTCAGTGAAAAAAAAGGCATTTTAAATACTTTGCACTTATTTTAACAAGCTGTCACCTCAAATCTTTTCATTATCATATTGGGTCTGTATTTTTATAAACAGATAGACCAGAGATTAAAAATCTCAGCATAGGAATATACGGATGTGATCTGAATGCAATACTTTTGACTCCTCAAGAAACTCACAAATTAGAAATTAAACTGGAATTAACTGAAATTAATGCGAACATGCAGCTGTTCACACAAGTGATAGAAACTCAAACTCTGAAATGTGGACCTTGATGAACATTTTCAGGGAAAGGAATCTATTTCCATGGATGAATCTGCAAATTAAACCCCTCAGGTCATTTTAAAGGTGCTGTATTATACTTTTGAAAACAATTAAAAGTCATTTGATGCATAAAAACACTGGGATCATGAATTTAAAATGCTGACAATCCCTCTTTATCGTCGCATCTCTCAGCTGCTGTTTCAGCGTCTGTATTTGAATATGAAATGAGCTTGAGCTCTCCCCGCCTCTTTCAGGAAGCGCTTATGTCAACTCGACTCAGACAGATTATCCAATCATCAAGCAAATGCCCAGCGTCTGGGCCCGCCAACTGCCCATAGACCCCCAGAGACACTGAGCGTCTGCTGGGCGGGACAAAGCCCGGTATTTATCCAATGACTGTCCAGTTATTGCGCAGTGGAACCACCCACTCTATGCTTCTCTATTGAGCCTCAGAGACACTGAGCATTAGAGATGGGCAAGTCAGTTCTTTTACGTGAATTGAATCATTAGAATCAGTTCAGTTAAGAGATTCATACAAAAGATTCATTAATCAAGTCATTCAGTACATCACTGCAATGGCATGTATCATGCAGCTCTCAGTGAGCTGTCACAACACCACATATCAAGTTTCCGATGGTACTAACTGCTGACAAAACTCATTTTACTCATGGTTGTCCTCCAGAAACATAACCCAAGTCACCACTGGGTCGACTTATACTGAAATATAACCCAAAGAATAAAAACTACTCAATAAAATGCAGAACCAGCTAGAACTAACAACAAACACATGTTGTACAAGAATATTCCCACAATCCCTTGGGAATGGCCAGGATGCTACAATACGTTTACATTGCCAAAGCAGGTGTGACATAAAAAAAAATGTACACACAGTTAAACATCTAGTTAAATAAGCTTAACAGATGTGCAAAAAGAGCATGCAGTGCAAAATATAAAATATCAATAAAATATCAATAAAATTGACTATATCTCTGTATATTAGACACATTACAATATTATAATTATCAACTTTAAAGTATAAAGATATTATCAAAAAGTGTACAGAGTGTTTGATATTTATACGTTATATACATTTTCAGGACCAGTCAAGGGCTTTGGTCCGTTCTGAGTCTCTCTCTCTCTGTCAGCTCACGATTCATTCACGTACTGGATGTATGTGCCTTCAGTACCTTCAGTACGAATCACTGACACAGAGCTTCAGCTCACTCCGCGATTCGTTCACGTCATTCAGTTCATTCAGTAAGTTTAGTACGTTAAGTACGAATCACGGACACAGAGCTTCAGTTCACTCCGCGATTCGTTCACGTACTGGATGTACGTGTCTTCAGTACGTTCAGTACAAATCACTGACACAGAGCTCCAGTTCAGTTGGCGATTCGTTCACGTCATTCAGTACGTACATTACGTTTAGTACGTCAGTACATCACTATGAATCACTGATTCGGAGCTCCAGCTCAGAGCTGTCTCACTTTCTCAGTCCGTCAGTGATTAATTCAAGAAATAAACGTTATTTGAAACCATCAGAATTAATTTTAAAACAATCAGCCGAGTAATTATGGATATAGAAGCAGTTTGCGAACCGACAGCAGCCATAAAAAGCTCATATATACAATTTCGTGAAACTGAAACATTCACTACTTCATCATGTTTGGTGACACGAGAGGGAGATGTAGGGGTGGCCTGAGCGACACAGGACTTCCGACCAACTCTGTCTTGTTTGTTGAGTCATTACTATCATTGACATAAATGGGTGCGGGGTGGGGGGGCTTGGGCGACTCAAACCGTCAAGAGAGACAGAGACAAGAGTCAGGAGAGGGAAGTGCAATTGCGGTTCAAAAATGAACGAATCTTTTCAAGTAAGTGATTCGGTTCAGTTCGTTCACTCAGAAGATCCGTTCAAATGAACGAATCGTTCACGAACGACTCATCACTACTGAGCATCTGTTCGTGTAAAACACTGTGGAGCTGCAGGATGAAGGAGAGGGAAGTCATGTTGCCTTCCTGTGATAAGAAGCTGATTCTGAACAAAAGAGGAACGTATCCTGGTGCATATTTAGTAAATGAAATATACACCTAGTGGAACATATTTCACCACTTTTTTTTGGTACATTTTTGGGGAAGCTGAGCTTCCCTTGCAGTCTCAGTGTAATTGCCACTTCTATCTACCGACATTTTGTGTGGAAAAACACGGGCAAAGTCGATCACATGCACAAAGCTGATCAACCAAAAGTGAAGACGTGGATTGTGTCTCTCATATGAGCAAAACAGCACGATCTATTTAGAGTCTCCCTTCATGAATGTTCATCTTTATAGAGCTGACAGAGTGAGCACATTATGATCATGTCAGCAGTAAAATACAAGGTGAACTAAGACACAGAATTAAGGTAAGATCATGGCTCTTTTGTTACTTCACAGGTGTTTCCCTTGCACCGATTTAAAGACTAAAACATCAGTGTTGAATTTCTGAGACAATGTAACAGTGATGGTGAACAATCAGAGCAGTTATATCTGTGCGATTAAGTCCAAGATCAAAATAAATCTCAACTGAGTCTTGACTCCTGAAGTGTCATTTTTATCACAAGAACACAAAAGACTGGCTGATTTCTGCTGTGAAGCTGATATCTAGAGCACATGAGGAGGTTTATCTGTGTTTGACACTGACTGTGTAGTTCCTCACAGGAAGCAACAGGAGGAGGAGGCGGAGCAACTGGCAGACGTGGTTGCGTCACTTCGTTCTGGTGTGTGTGTCTCTCGTGGTAACGTCAAAACTGGCTTGATTTCTAAACAGCTGTTCAAGGAGAGATTTCAGAAAAAGGGAGCTAGTGAAGAGAAGAGAAGATGGATTTTTTAAATATTAGTGGGTGTTGAAGACACAACTGAGGACCCATATTTTTGTTAGTAACCCATATAAAAGTGGATTTTGCGTAATAGGGCACCTTTAAACAAACGTATTACTAACACTTTAGCCAACAGGTATTTTACTCATGTAAATTTCTGTTATGATCTTGAGATGATTATGATATTTTCCTCAGGTGGATGTCAAAATCAAATTAAATGGATTCACCTGAAGGGTTTAGCACAAGTATCGTTTGTTTCTCCCGTGGGTTCAGTGAGTCATATCTAATAAACTCAGTGAATCACACACAGCCTGGGGGAGATGGTCTAACCTCATATTAATCTCTCTGACCTATTCCTGTCTTGTGGATTACTGAAAGATGAAAACCTGAATGACATAGCAGGGAGAAGATCATAGAGACAAAGATCTGAAAACAAGTGGCTGAGTTTACTATCATCCATACGAGGAGAGGATGAATTCATCCTGAGGGTCTGAGATCACTTTTACCGATAACATAATGTTAGTCTGGCCTAACACCAGCACCCAGTCTGCACCAACACACAAGCATGAAAAGAGCTCAAACTTTGTGTTCGACAGGTGATAATTTAACACCTGTTCCTCAGGGTAAAACTCCTGTCCTGTCTGTGTAACATTCCACAAAGGTCAAAAACAAAAAAGGACAGCTCATCCTCAGTGCCATGCAGCTGTAACTGCTTCTGATTTTATCTCTTAGGCCTCATTTACACAACAATGATTCACTTCAAAACACAAAAAATGCAGTGAAAAACATCTGTCCACATGGAGATGCTGAGAGACTGAAAACACTGTGTTCATGCCAGGCCTATAGTTGGAGATACGACTGTAGGAGCCGTATACACAGCTGAAGTAGAGGTGATCATCTGGTGTTTGTATGCTTCTTCACTGATAGCAAAAGTGGAGCACCAAGTGCACATTTTGTTGGAAGGCAGTCATCAGATTCAGGCACACAATCACAACACAAGTCCGCCAGCTTACACAGCAATGGTGGCCAGGGTATCTCACAAAAATTCCACTCTGGAGGCAATTTTAAAAGGTTAAGCTTTAGATCTGTCTGAAAGTGAAAGAGAGGGAAATGTAACAATATCTTTGTGTTTTGGCCTCTACTTTTCACGTCCTAAAACTGTTACTGTGTAAATGGCCTTAAAAAAGAGCTACAGGGAATCTACGAGGGGGTGCTGACTTCCATGGGGTTTTATAAGTTATCTGTGTTCACAAAAAAAAATCACAAACAAATATTATTCATTGCATGGATTTCTGACTTATCACTTAGGTAAGGGCATAGAATTGGGTTGTGATGACTATCAATATCCAGCCACTAATGTGTGGTTGGCCATCCCAGCTGTCACTCCATCTGCCTGTAAAAGCTACTTGTTAGTGGGACAGGACAGAAGGCAATGCACGCATCTCAGAATCAGAATTAGAATCAGAATCACCTTTATTGCCAAGTATCTTCAAGAAGCATACAAGGAATTTGACTTCAGTTTTAACTGTGCTCTCTTTGTACAAAAAAAAATGTAAGAATAAACATTAAATATCACATATGTAAGAAAACAGATATTAAGTAACTAAAAATTAGAAATATTAGAAATATAGAAACTTTGTACAAGAGGAAGAAAGAAAGTAAAAAAATATATATATATACACATTAAATTAAACAGCGCAATGAAAATGTGCAACACATAGAATGTGCAAGACAGCAGGATGACAGATGTTTTTTTTTTTTTTTTAAACTGTTCATAAGTGTGACGGACTGTGGGAAGAAACTGTTCATGTGTCTGGATGTCCTAGCGTACAGAACTCTGTAACAGCAGCCAGAGGGGAGGAGTTTAAACAGAAAGTGTCCAGGGTGTGAAGGGTCTGCAGACATGTTACCAGCTCACTTCCTGGTCCTGGACCTGTAAAGGTCCTGGATGGAGAGCAGGCTGGCTCCAATGATCTTTTCTGCAGACCTGACAGTTTGTTGTAGTCTGTGCCTGTCTTGTTTGGAGGCAGAGGGAAACCAAACAGAGATGGAGGTGCACAGAACAGACTGGATGATGGAGGTGTAGAGGATAATGAGCAGCTCCTGGGGCAGGTTGAACTTCCTGAGCTGTCTGAGGAAGAACAACCTCTGCTGGGCCTTTTTCCTGATGGAGTCTATGTGGGGGGTCCACTTCAGATCCCGGGAGATGGTGGATCCCAGGAACCAGAAGGTGTCCACAGTAGACACGTTGTTGTTGAGAACTGTGAGAGGGGGGAGTGGAGGGGGGTTTCTCCTGAAGTCCACCGTCATCTCCAGCTGGTTCAGCTCCAGGTTGTTCTGACCAGAGGACCAACTGTTCCACCTCCTGTCTGTAAGCGGCCTCATCACCATCCTGGATCAGACCGATGACGGTGGTGTCGTCCTCAAACTTCAGGAGTTTGACAGAGGGGTCCCCTGAGGTGCAGTCATTGGTGTAGAGCAGGCATGTCAAACTCAGTTTGGCTCTGGGGCCAGATCCAGACTTTTTGTTCTCAGGCGGGCCGGATCAGTGAAACAATATCAACTTCAAATATTTAACTTTATTTTTCAGTACTATGCTTTATTATTGACCCTGCATTTGTAGCCTACCCTACATATTATAATCACGGATGACAAGGGATCTTTTCTAAGCACAACACATTTATTCACATATAATAGAAAAAAATTATTTAATGTTAGACGGTGAATATGTTAACAACTGGGTTATTTTAACAGTTAAATTAATGCAGTTTTACACCTTAACCAGCCCTTCTCAAATAGTGGGGCAAAATAGAGAAGCACTGACTTAGTTGATTGTGACTCATGTTGTTGCAGTGGGATGTTATGGCCGCGAAGTGGACGTGTACCAATGGAACGACATACCTGCCGAGTTCACTTCATTTCCCTGCCTCTTGCTTACCCATGCTGAACTTGAGCTCATTTACACATTTACTACTCTCCCGTGGTCGGGTGTTGGAGCATTTGGTTTGTATTTATTTCCAAAAATCATAACTTTTGATAGAAATGAGCTAGTCTCGCTTCTTTTTTAGACATACTCAAAAATTTATGCTGGGCCGGATTAAATCATCCAACGGGCCGGATCCGGCCCGCGGGCCGTACGTTTGACATGCCTGGTGTAGAGGGAGAAGAGCAGTGGAGAGAGGACACAGCCCTGTGGAGCACCAGTGCTGACGATCCAGTGCTGACGATCCAGTGCTGACAGTCCAGTGCTGACAGTACTGCAACATTGAGTGGAAGTACAGAAGGGGAACTGAAAATGTATTTCCAGAAATCAGCATAAATATTATGATTATAATCAATGGTGTTAATTGCTGTGAATGCAGCAAGACATTCACAGCTTATGTTCTTCTGTGTCAAAAAACTTCTTCCGCCCACTTTTTCAAATCACTTCTTCAACAAATTTGAACTGATTTTCACCATTCAAACTTCAAAACGTTCAGCTCATTAATTCGGAGACGCCTATGTTTTTGTTTGTCCGTTTAAGCTTTCTTTCCGAGATATTTCACTTTTTTCATGATTTTTCACGCACAGAGAATGAATGGGAGCTCTTCAGATTTGGAATCATTCAGGGAATTAGAAAAGCAATTTCAGAAGAAATTGCGCTGTGAATGCAGAAGCTGAAGCAGCTCGCGCTGAACTGCTAATGCAGAATCCTGAATAAGCTGAATGACTGAATTTATCTGAAAATGGTTGAATGAATCTTGAAAAAGCTTGCTCTGAACTGCTGAATGCAAAATGTTGAAGAAGAACTCACGAACATGAACATGAAGACTTGGCTGAAAGGATGTGAAATAATGTCCAAAATGAAAATATGAATGGGTGAATTGAAGAATAAATGGAAAAAAAGGGAAATCAATGAATCACAATGAAAGAATTTTTTATCCCTAGAAGCTGTGTGGGAATTATCAAAATTATCAGATGTTTGAGACAGTGAAGTGTGTTTGTGTGTGTGTGTGTGTGTGTGTGTGTGTGTGTGTGTGTGTGTTTGTGTGTGTATATGGTTAATGTGCTGATGTGTGTGTGTATGTGTGAGAGAGAAAGAGTGTGTCTCTGTATGTGTGTTCGGTGTGTTTGTGTGTGGGTATATGTTTGGTGTGCTGGTGTGCTGTGTGTTGGTCAGTGATGCAGAGAAACAATCACTTGAGTATCTTTCTTCATCAGTGTTTTGATCTGTAGGTATAAACAGGTGTGTCAGATCACAGGTCTCCATGGTAACCTGCTCGTTAGGCTGTTTGAAGCTGCAGCTGTTTGATTTAACTGACAGACAGTTGATGAGGAGCTGGATTTGAGCCAGGGACAAGGGTGTGAATCTCCTCTAGCTGCGCAAAATCCTTAAGGGCTAGCAGAAAAACAAAACCACCATGAGATTTACAAGGCTCAGAAGTATCTATTGATGTAAATTTCATGTCTGTGGGGCCACAGGTTTTACCAGAAATTTGAGTTAAAAAAGTGTTACTTTTTCTTTATTTCTCAGAAAGTCCCCTGAAAATTAACATTAGAGCAGATGGGGTCAGATGATGACTTTCGATGACAGTTGGCCACCTGCAGGCTTTGTCCTTTGTCCTTTTGGTGTCCTTAAACAGAAGCAGAACAAGATTACCTACGTTTTGAGCCAAAATTTGTGTATGTGGAGTGAAATGTGTGGCTCCTAGGCCTGTTTATCCAAAAAGTTTCCAGGTGATTTCTCTCCTGGTCCACACTCTAAAATTCAAATCCTCACTCTACAGTTTGAACATTCCACCACATACACACCAATGTTAAACTGCTGCAAGGGCTGAAAAACTTCATGACCTTTGAAGGAGTTTTTTGAAGAAACTATATATGCTAGAAAGAAGCTGAAATATACTGAAGAAAGCCAAACGATGGCTGAACATTTTGCAGCTTGAATGAAGTTTCTGGCTGAAAGTATGACTGAATGAGAAGGGTCTGAATGAGGCTGAAGTAATTCCCTGAATGATTCCAAATCTGAAGAGCTCCCATTCATTCTCTATGCGTGAAAAAAGTGAAATATCTCAGAAAGTAAAGCTTAAACAGACAAACATAAACATAGGCTCTCTCTCTCTCACACACACACGCATGCACTTCACTGTCTCAAACATCTGATAATTTTGATAATTCCCACACAACTTCTAGGGATAAAAATTCTTTCATTGTGATTCATTGATTTCCTTTCTTTTCCATTTATTCTTCAATTCACCCATTCATTTTTTCATTTTGGACATTATTTCACATCCTTTCAGCCAAGTCTTCATGTTCATGTTCGTGAGTTCTTCTTCAACATTTTGCATTCAGCAGTTCAGCGCAAGCTCTTTCAAGATTCATTCAACCATTTTCAGATAAATTCAGTCATTCAGCATATTCAGGATTCTGCATTAGCAGTTCAGCGCGAGCTGCTTCAGCTTCTGCATTCTTCAGAAATTGCTTTTCTAGTTACATTTACATTCATACTTGTGTATTTGTGTGTGTGTGTGTGTGTGTGTGTGTGTGTGTGTGTGCTCTTTGTAAATAGGATTTGAAGGATGTCAAAGAAAAGAAAAACTGAACATAAGACACTGCTTGAGTCAAAATGTTCAAAGGTACTTCAAAAGTACATACAGTCATGGACGAGAGTATTGGCACCCTGGGATTTTTCTAGAAAATATACCATTTCTCCCAGAAATTGTTTCAACTACAGACTGGACTATTGCAACGGCATCCTCTATGGCCTCCCTGTAAAAAAACTCAAAAAACTACAATACATTCAGAAGTCCGTCGCCCGCCTTCTCACTCACACCTGCTCCCGAGCCCACATCACCCATCCTCCAAAACCTCCACTGGCTCCCAATCAAACAACGTATTCAGTTCAAAATTCTCCTTCTCACACACAAAGCCCTCCACAACCAGGCCCCCTCCTACCTCTCCAACCTGCTCCACCATTACACCCCTTCCTGCGAACTCCACTCATCTGATAGCCCACCTCGATCTTATTCCTATTCTTATCACTGCTACTATCTCTTCACCTCTTTATTTATTGTCCTCTTTTGTATTTTTACCGCCCTCTTACAGAGCTGACTCACTTATTTATTCATTTATTTATTGACCTTTTTATTCATTCACTTACGAGTTTATTTTAATTATTTGTGTTTTTATTTATTTATTCTATTATTTTTAATGAGTTGAGCGCTTCAGTCATCATTTTTCGGCTGTTTTTCCTTTTTATTCACTGCTACATTTCATTGTTGTTTTTATCCTCTCTATTGTTCCTGTTTGATTTTTTACTCCTTCTCACCTCTGCTCCTCATGGTCTCATCATAGGGTCTTGTACTGCCTGGGTCCTCTTCTCTCTTGCTTTTGTTTGGTCTGTATGATAATTATTTTTTGTTGTTCATTTCAATGTTGTTCGCTATTTGATTCTCTATTTGTTTGTTTGTTGATTTTGCTGTGGATCTCTGCTGTAAAGAACTTTGTGAACTGTTGTTTTTAAAGGTGCTCTATAAGTTTAGTTATTATTATTATTATACCACCCGACACTAAGCACCGAACCTGGGGTGACAGAGCCTTCTCTGTCCCTGCCCCCACCCTCTGGAACACCTTACCACAACACATCCGAGCCTGTCCAAACCCATCCACATTCAAAACCCTCATCAAAACACACCTTTTTAAAACTGCTTTTAATCTCTAACTGCTTTTAAATGTGTCTCATGGTTTTGTTTTGTCTTGTTTTTCATTGTTACAGGTTCTTATTATTGTTGTTATTACTGTGTTGTTTTATTTGATGTTTTTAATGTCTGTGAAGCGTCTTTGAGTGTTTAGAAAAGCGCTCTTTAGATCAAATTTATCATTACTATCATTATTAAAAATGTTTAGGAATAAATGTATTTACTTCCTTGATGTGCATCGGAAAAACATAAAATAGCTGAAGAAAAAAGCCAAAATTGACATGATTTTACACAAAAATGCAACACATGGGCCGGACAAAATTTTGACAGATGTGCTCAAAAAATTTCATGCATATCTGAGTATGTGAAAATCTGTCATTTTTGGTGGCCTCTTGTGGCCACAAACATTGAGTTACGAAAATTCTTTAATAACTTTCAATCATTAACATCTCTTGTACACATGAGCCAAAGATGGAGTTCATCCGACAAAAACCCTCGGATGAGTTAGCTTTTGTAGCTAGCCTGTAATCAAAAAAATCCAATGTTAGATGCCGAATTCCGAACTACCAGTTTGGAATTCTGGATCCTCCAAGAGACCTTTTTTGTAAGTCTCTTGTAAGCCTCTCTTGTAAGTCAAGGCCTGACCTATGACCTGACTTCCACTGCAGACAGTCAGCTGGGGGACCTCTAAGTCTTTTGGTGTCACAGTCAGTAAACATTTGTGGCAGCCTCTTTTGAGATGCAGTCTACAGCTGCAACTCAATTCAAAGCGGTGATTGAAACATAAGTTGCACCTCTTGACAAATTAGATGAGAGAGGGTAATCAGATTTTGGGGGGATGATGGGGGTGGTGTTGGGGGGAGTTTCTCTGCTTTCAAATTTTGTTATTTTTTATCTCAAAGATGAATGAAAAATAAAAAGAAGCATTTTACACGTGAAGTTTGTTCACTAATGTGTTTTTACTTTCTGATCTGAACAGATAATTGTAGCCTCACACACAGTGAGGAGACTGTTTTTCTGTTTTAATCATTAGCTGATCTGACTGGAGTTCATGAAACAGGGACCATCACGCTCAAGTGAGAGGAACAAGGACAGATTCGTGATAACAAAGCTTGTTACCAGGATAAATTAGTTATATAATAGCACCAAGCCTCTCACATTATCATTGTAAAACTCTTTTTCATTTACAAATAATATTATCCCTTTTCTTTTAGCGTTTCGGAAACCATACCTTCAAAACCAGCAGTGCTGCTATTGACAGATGTTTAATGAGGGTGAGAGGATGGCTGAAAATTGGAATTAAATGCTGTTATTATGGGCCTGGTTCACCAAGCTATAACAGTCAGTTTGGACAAACATCTTTTTGTGTTTTTGGAAAATGTAGTTTAGTAGATTTATGACTCAGTCATAGTTACAAAGAGAGAGATAGAGATATATACAGAGAAAATAATTGTTTAGATTCTTTTATAACATTTGATATCACAAGGTACAGCCAGCACCTTATAACGAGTAGGGAACATGGAAGCTAAGTTGACTAATAGAAAAAAAAGAAGAGAGAGAAAAAAAAAGGAAAAATGGACCAAACAAATAACCACACAGCAGAATACTTATAAGAGGTAATAGAAGCTGCCTGGGTATTTCTTTGTGGGTAAATCACACACAAAGTGACGCAACAATTGTCTGCCCTTTTAGAGGCTGTTTGGAGTGATGGATATGTTCATTCATCATTTCATCCCAACATGTGGATGTCAGACAGAAAGTTCACGCTGTAATTCTCATGAGGTGCAGCTTGTTCCCAACCACAGCACTGGGGAGGGTTCAATCTCCAAAGCCCCTGCAGCACTTTCACCTGCTTGGTCCAGTGTATCTATCCATCATCACAGTGCTTCAGGTGAGCTGAGCCTCAGAGGAGCACAGCTGCACGAACACACGCTGACTGTCACCAGCCCCGTGGACCTCTCGTGGAAAAAAAAACCCAAAATCACACAAACCAAATAACAGAGTCGAGTGTTAAACTCACCTCCTGAGACAGTCTTCAAACCGCGCTGCTCCGGCGCATCATGTGTGATCAATGAGGCGAAACGTGGGATTAGGAGCGTTAATCTCCGGCAGGACGAGCTCTGTTCTCACTCTCCGGTTCTCCGGTATGTTCGCTGCGGTTTACAACCGTCTGGAGCAGGGACGAAGCTGTTAAACTAAGCAGCTGAGAGATGGAGAGGGAGACACCAAAACATGCTCTGGAGCTGCTGTCGAAGTCTGCAGCATCATCCGAGCAGAGCGCAAACCGTCTCAGTCTGTAACCTGGTAACAGCCTGAACACACGAGGAGGAGGTGTTAGAATCCCACAGAAAGAGTGTGTGTGTGTGTGTGTGCGTGTGTGTATGTGTGTGTGTTTAAGCTTTATCAAAGTATTTGAAGCATAAAGTTAAGGAAAATAAACCCTGGCTTTTGCAGATTTGTTGTCACACTGAGGCCTCTTGTTGTCCGTGTCTGTCTGAAGTAGAATCATTTGTATCTTAGTAAATTCAAAATGTCCTTTTTGATCAATGGAGATTAAAGTCTTTTAAGATTCAAGTGATAAATCATTTTATCATACACTATCACATTTCTATCTTTTGCCATCATCCAACAAGTCATCCATCCATCCCATCTCCAACCACTATCAAATAATCAATCAATTCCATCCATTGATCAGTCCAACCATTTCTCATATCCACTCTCAATGCTACCATTTATTTATCCAACTATCTGTCCACCCATTACTTAAGCATGTTCCCATCCATAAGCCAACTATCAATCTATTCATGAATCCTCTGATGCATGAATTATGAAAGCCAGTGTCTGGATTTTTCCTTTGAGTGTTTTTATTTGTCTTAAGGCATGAAAAAAAGTTTTCAATTTTTTTTCATCAAATATTTGTAACAGAACATTCAACATAAAAAATGGTGAAATTAATGTAAACATAAAAACATTTTTGTTTGACTTCCTTTCTTTTTTTTGGTAATTTCATGAATAATCTTTTTTTAATGCTTTGCGAAACATTTTGACGCTCTGTCATCCATTTTAACACTGAAAAATGTATAGTTATTACGCTGTTTTACCCTCAAATGTTTGTCAATAACTTTCTTTTTTTAAAATATGTGTTTGGAAAAGAATTGAAAACATTTTTTCAGGTCATAAGAAGAATAAAAATATCCTGACACAGGCTAATATGAATTTCCACAACATGAACCATTGAATTTAGGAGTAAATAAGTTTTAAATAGGTGTCCACTGTAGTGACCACTATGCACCACAGGGTTAATCCCATTATCTATCCATCCATTAATCCCATTATCTATCCATCCATTTATCCCATTACATATCCATCCATTAATCCCATTATCTATACATCCATTAATCCCATTATCTATCCATCAATTTTTACCATTACATATCCATCCATTTATCCCATTATCTATCCATCCATTAATCCAATTATCTATCCATTCATTTCCCCCATTATATAGCCATTCATTAATCCCATTATCTATCCATTCATTTTTACCATTACATATCCATCCATTTATCCCATTATCTATCCATTCATTTCCCCCATTATATAGCCATTCATTAATCCCATTATCTATCCATTCATTTTTACCATTACATATCCATCCATTTATCCCATTATCTATCCATTCATTTTCCCCATTATATAGCCATCAATTAATCCCATTATCTATCCATCCATTTTTACCATTACATATCCATCCATTTATCCCATTATCTATCCATCCATTAATCCCATTATCCATCCATGCATTTTCCCCATTATATAGCCATTCATGAATCCCATTATCTATCCATTCATTTTCCCCATTATATATCCATCCATTAATCCCATTACATATCCATCCATTTTCCCCATTATCTATCCATCCATTTTCCTCATTACATATCCATCCATTTATCCCATTATCTATCCATCCATTTTTACCATCATATGTCTATCCATTCACCCAACCATCAATGTATTATCAATTGTTTATTTCAAGTTCATGCTTCTCCCATTCCTCCATCCATCTATCCAACCATCCATCCATCCATCTATTTACCCAACCATCTCTTTATACATTTCAAAGTCAAGATCAAAGTCAATTTTATTTTTCAATTTCTTCACATGTACTTGACATATAAAGAAACTGAAATTACGTTTCTTGCAATCCCTTGTGTGGACAAACATTAAGACATGGCAAATAGATGTGGAAAATAGAGAAGTATAAAAGACGGGATAAAAACATAAAAGGCAGGATAAAAACATCCAAAAATTATCCAACCATCTATCTATTAATAATCTAACTATCTATCTAGTCATTGATCTGAAAGTGGATAAATTTATCCAACAATCTTCTATTCATTTATCCAACATCTATCCATTCTTTTATCCTTCCATTTATTTATCCATCCATTTAACCAACCATCATCCACTCCTTTCATGATCCATTCTTCATTACCTGCAGTTGTGGTAGGTTGTGGTGTTTTTGGCCTGATAAATGCATAAAAGTGAACACAAATGTGTTTGAATGTCTACTAAAGGTAACCATCCTCACCTGTGATCAATTAGCTTGTAATCAGTGTGTGTGTATAAAAACATAAACAGGGTCATTTTTGAAGTTTCTGTTGTCATTATTCTTTAAAAAGAGTAAACACAGTTGATTTTATGTATGTTCCTTTGCATATAGATTTATAATAGTTATTGCTGTGCTCTTTGCTACTCGTGATCTCTCCAGTTCATCTCTCCACAGGTGCTCCTAGTGATTGCAGTGGTTTTTTTTTTTTTTTTTTTTTTTTTTTTTTTTTTTTTTTTTTTTTTTTTTTTTTTTTTTTTTTTTTTTTTTTTTTTTTTTTTTTTTTTTTTTTTTTTTTTTTTTTTTTTTTTTTTTTTTTTTTTTTTTTTTTTTTTTTTGCAGGATTAGCAGCTGCCTGTTTGGTTCCCTGTCTGTATTCATTTCTTCAGTTGTTAGGGTTGTTCTCTCTTGTTGTTTTGTTGTTTTTCTCTGCCTCTCTCTCTAACTCCTTCTGTGTCTACGCTCTTTCCCTCTGTCACGATCCCTCTTCTGTTTTCACCTTGTCCGGTCATGCAGTAACCTTTAATCTTAGCCATGTACAGGCGAAAAATTAAAATAAAAAAATTACAAAAAACGAATAAAAAGTATCATTCAAAACTCAAGGGGAGTGTCATACACAAACGGCTCCTCTTGACAAAGTAAATGTGTTCTGCACAATACAGCAGCCAGACCACAATTCTGTGGTTGTGATGCTGGACAGAAGAAGTGAAAAAAAGAAAAAGATATTTGGGCCCAGGTCAGTCCTTAAAATGGTGTCACATAAATGCTATACAACCTTGTGAAGAAAATCTCTGTTATGATAAATAATTGGACAAACCAAACACTCTCTCACTCTGTCTCTCAATCAGCAGATGATAATTGGTTCCTGCTGTCAAAGTCTCTCGGGTGACACTTATGACTTGTTTGTAGCCCTGGAGAAGAGAACTGTTTCTATCAGAAAAGAGTCTGTGTGACATGGTCATGAGTCAGACTTTGTAAAAACATAACGATGTATTGATCCATGGCAACACTTAAACATTGTCTGCAATCCATATGAAAGGAAAACAAAAAAGAAGCATCTGGTTGATGAGCCCCATGGCAGCAATGAGCTGATCAGCGACAACAACACAACAAGTGGACAAAAATCTATAGGTTGTAAAATACTGTCAAACACAATCACACACACACACACACACACAAATCAAATACTATGAGCACCTCCAGGAGAGTGAGCCCAGCACTCTCCATAACAAAGCCCTCACCCACATACAGGCTGTAGACAGATGTCCTCTGATCCAGCTGGTTCTGAGACTCTACTCACAAACACAAGCAGAGCCCCCAACAGGACCCCACCACACTGACCCAAACTACAAAGAAACAGAGAGAAAACTACCTGAACCACACTGGACAGAATCAACTAAACAGCAGAGCAAACTGGAGCTCTGCTTTGCTTTGAACAGGAAGTACACTGTGGCAGAATACCTGAGCGCTATGACCCATCCACAGCTCAGGAGATTCTTGACCAGGTACAGACTCAGCGAGCACAACCTGGCCATGGAGAGAGGCCGGCACAGACAGACCTGCTTCCTGACCTCCACCTGACCCTGTGTGCCCCCACTGCACACAGGGTCAGGTGGAGACCGAGATGCATTTTCAGACTGCCGGTCTAAGTACCAGGACCTCAGAGACATCTACTCTCACTGACCACACACACACACACACACACACACACACACACACACACACAGTTTGAGAACACGCCTGAAGTCCACAAACTCCCATACATGTTTGGAGAAGTACAGCAGTGTGCAAACACAGCAGCTGGATTCTTTCACTGCCATATCAGGAGGACAGACGAAGTCACGGACTCAGAGCCAGGACCAGGATCCTCCTTTAAGGTGGATTAGGGTGTGTTTAGGCTTGGCTTACCCTATTGGAGACACTCTGTACACTCCACAAATTTGTTGCTAACACTTTTGAATGTCTGAGAGGAAGTTTTTCTTTATTCTTATTTTCAATTTTCATTGTATGCTTTTGCACTGCATGTCTGATGCACATCCTAACTGTGTTTGCCTGTATGTACATATGTTCTATGTGACAGTTGCTTTTGCAATGCAAACTTACGTTTGTCATGCCAATAAAGCTGTTTTGAATTAAAATGAGAGAGTGGGAGAGTTTCACCTGTCTGATAAAATTGTATCCCCTTATTTATCCAAAGTGCTAAACACCACATTGAACAACAGTCATAATCTCCTCAAAGTGGCTGTGAGCAGAATCCTTCTGTAGTGGACTGCAATGACTCCCTCAGGAGGACTTGAACAAACTGTTGTAACCCATGTGTTTTTTTGTTAAGTGAATCAGATCTTTTTAACTCTACTTTTCTTTCTTCAAGAACATTTTGTTGAAGAACATTTTGATATAACTCTACGAGGTAATGTATTTATCAATGGTTACGCTGGGCTGTTGTTCGAAACTCGATGTGGCAGGATGGGATTTTTAATGATTTTGTAATTTACCAGCAACGCCACCTGGGGACTTGCACCCTAGGGACTAAACCGTAAGACTATAAAAGAATTTAAAATAAGGTCACACAAGTAAGTACTGAAAGTGGCAGAGACAGAGTTTAAACAAGTTCAAAATGTTTATTAAACCAAAAAAAGATGCAACCTAAATCTAACTGCAAGAAATTTAACCTAGAAGGCAGAAAATCAGGATAAAATTAAAAATGGACAAAATTAAACAGTTAGATAACGAAACACAAATGACGGTCAAAGATTAAGTTTATTATAACCTGGGCGGGTGTAACTTTTCCTTCTCTGGTGTTGTTGTGCTATCGCGTCGTTGCGTCATGGTGTGTGGTCACGCAGCCCATCACAGCAGATCTCAGTTGCGCTAAATTCCTTCCTTCCTCCACTTGTGTCTCCACTTTTTGCAGCAGCCATCTCTAGAGTAGTGCTGCAGTGTGTGAAATCCACAGGGTGCTTACTTGGTGATATTTAGTAAGGCTTTGGGATAGAACCTTTGGGATAAGTACTCTGCCTAGGTATTGTATTTTTTTAAGTGAAATTCTGGTAGTATGTTTTAATGAGTTACTATTTTAGATGTTTTACTCATAAACCTAGGGAAATGAATTATCGTTCTGACTAACTTTGTGTGTCTTTTCTTGTAGGTGCTTTTAAATTGAAAGTCGTAGCAGCTTTAAATAAACATCTCCTGCTTCTCCTTGAATTCGTCAAATTTGTTTTGTGTCCACAACTTTTAAAAGGGGGAAGTCTCTCTGGCCCAAAGGTTTATTGAGACCCAAAGTGTCTTTGTCTGGTCTGTCACACATAGCTCTAGCTTCAGCATTGGCCAGCTGTCAGCTTGTCTGATTTGTCTTCTTTCCAGACCAAATTTGCCTCATTCACTTCACGTTTACAGACTGCAAAGCAAGCCTTTTACCAGAACAAGATCTTTGCATCTGACACAGAAAAACTGTTTAAGGTGTTTAATTCCTTACGATATCCTCCTAACATTCAGCCCTCCACAGCACTGACTCCAGACATGTTTGCCTCCTTCTACAAGGAGAAAGTAGCCTCCATCAGCAAACTATTTTCTGAGTCTGACCGGCTAAATCAGGTCCCAACTGCTTCTAGAACGTCATTCTGCGCTTTCACTCCTCTGACTGAGGATGAGGTCTCCAGACTTCTCCTTAGCTCAAAACCCACAACATGTCCTCTCGATCCAATACCCACTCGCGTCCAGCGACCATTTGACCCTCAGCCAAACCTGCAGTGACACACATTGTTAACTTTTTCTTGGAAACTGGGGTCTTCCCAACGGCTGTCAAGCAAGCCCGGATGACACCTCTGCTTAAAAAAACAAATCTCAACCCAGCCCAGGTTAAAAATTACAGACCAGTCTCTCTGCTGCCATTCCTCTCCAAACTACTCGAGCGCACAGTCTTTGACCAACTCTCACAGTATCTGCAGAACAACAACCTGAGTGACCCATTTCAATCAGGTTTCAGGTGTGACCATTCCACTGAGACCACACTCTTGTCAGTCACACAGTCACTGTGACTGACTCCAGCTGCTGGTCAGTGTCCTACTACTACTCTGTCTTACTCCTACTGGACCTGTCTTCGACACTGTAAACCATCAAATCCTCCTCTCCACACTCTCAAAACTTGACATCACTGGATCAGCCCTGTTGGGGTTCAAGTCCTACGTCGCGGGCAGATCCATCAGACTGTCAAGGAGAGGAGAAGTGTGTGAGTCACATGGCTTATCAACAGGGGTACCCCAGGGGCCAGTGCTTTGTCGCCTCCTCTTTTCCTTACACACCTCCTCACTTGGTGCAGTGATCCGCTCTCACGGTTTCTCCTGCCACTGCTACGCTGACGACACTCAGCTTTTTTTGTCATTTCCACCTGGTGACTCAACTGTCTCAGCTCGGAGATCAGCGTGTCTGGCTGATATATCCTCATGGATGAAGGAACGCCATCTTCAACTAAACTGTCAAAAACTGAGCTTGTTGTCTTCCCAGTATGTCCCTCTATTCAAACAAAGATCAGTGTTCATCATCAACATGCCACCTGCAACATCAGGAGGATCAGACCCTACCTAACACAACAGGCCGCACAGATTCTGGTACAGGCCCTTGTGATTTTATGCATTGATTACTGCAACTCTCTCGTGGCTGGCCTCCCTGTGTGCATCCAAACCTCTGCAGATGATCCAGGATGCAGCAGCACGGCTGGTATTTAACCAGCCCAAAAGAGCACATGTCACTCCTCTACTCATCTCTCTTCACTGGCTCCCAGTGGCAGCTCCAATCAAATTCAAAGCTCCTCTCTTGGCTTACAAAACTTTGACAAGGATGGCTCCGGCCTACCTGGACTCCCTCATCCAGGTCCACACTCCATCTCACTCCCTACGCTCTACCTGTGAAAGACACCTGGTGCCCCCCCCCCCAGCCCAGCATGGCACAAAAATCTCTCGTCAGACTCTTTTTCTCTGTTGTACCTAAATGGTGGAATGAATTATCCAACTACATACAATCTGCAGAGTCCCTTTCTACCTTTAAGAGTCGTCTGAAGACTCCACTGTTCAGGGAACACTTTGGCACATAATCTGACCCTTCTCCTCTTTGTCTGCAGGGGTCGAATGATTCAGAGGGTCTTAGTGAATGTTCAGCACTGATCTTACTTATTGTTGGTCATGGGGATTATGAATAGTGCGATACCTCTAGTTTTTAGCTATGACTTTATTCTTGGAAAAAAACAAAAACAATAATTCCTGGCACCTTGTTACACTGGGGGCCAATTGCACTTATTTGAAGCACTTTGTAACACTCACTAAGGTTTTCCTTTGATGTCTAACTTCTTGCTTGTTGTACGTCACTTTGGATAAAAGTGTCTGCTAAATGAATTGTAGAATTGTTGACGTCTAATGAACCAGTAAAAACTGCAGAGTTTGTTGATACAATGTCTCGTTTGAGTTTCCATCCCTTAATTTTAAAACCTAGCAGAATAACATGTGATGCTGCAACATTGATCAATAATATGTTGCTGATGTGGATCAGTGGATTATTGGTGACTGATGTAAGTGATCATTTGCCTGTTTTTGTTGTTGGAAATGAACAAAAAGTTAAAAGAAAGAACAAACATACAGACAAATATTTTGGTGAGAGTAAAATCACCCGAGGCAATTATATCACTCAAGACAGACCTTATAAATCATGTTTAGTGAGAAATTTATGTCGACTATATAAATCAATTTATCATTTGTAAAACAAAGGAAAAGGAGGATAAGTACAAAACATACAAAACCAAACTGACATCTATCATGAGATCGCACAGAGAAAGACTTCTGTGAGCAATTACTGCAAAAACACAAAAATTGTATCAAAGGCACCTGGAGAGTGCTCAATGGTCTGATAAAAAAACAGAGAGAAAACAATTTTACAATTTTTTTTGTAAATAATGACAGTTCAATTATGAAAAATACGTAAGATTAAAATTACTGATAAGTTCAATGACTTTTTTGTTAACGTGGGCCCAAACTTGGATAGGGAAATTAGGGATGCAGATCACAGTTATAATTTTGTGTTCCACAGTAATAACTCAATGTTCCTTGTAGGAGTTTGTGAGAGTGATGTATCAGAAGTACCCAGTGTCAGATGGAAACAAGGATTTGTCAGAGATTCATCCCGACAGAAACGTCATCTGAACACTGTAAATCTTGATTTATTTATTTTACGACCCTGGATTAGTGGATATATGAATTTTAACGGGTAGAAAAAGTGTTCGTTGAATACACTATATCGCCAAAGCCGGTGCTGTGTCTCTTTTCTCTCACACCCACACTCACAGAAAACCGTAGAACAGGTTTGGCGTTTTTACAAGTTTTACCCTTCCAGCGGACTGATTTGTGATCAGCACCAAACACACTACGGACTTTTTAAGTTTCTGTTCCTGAGTTCAAACTTTAAATACTCTGATGTGAACAGCATCAGGCTCCATGTCTGTAGCTAACGCCGTCACTCACCAGGACTCACGCTCTTCTCCTCTGGTCCTCCTCACTCCTCAGCTCCCTGCTCTCCTTTACCCATAATTCCTCCTAATCCTGCCCTGTTCCTGCTCTTCATCGTGTCTAAAAGTCCCATCATTTTGATCCTGAGGACCCTCATATGTATAGGAATGCAGATTTTCTCCTTTTCATTAACAGTAGTGACAGTCTGATCCATGTTCACGTTAAACTGAGGAGTTTTCAGCAGTTTCTCCCCTTGATGACGTAACAGCACAATGCTGGTTTTTAATGTGGAAGTTAAAAAAAGCAAACTGAAACATCTCCAGCAAACTCTGTGGTTCACCAATTTCAAAAATTTCTTCAGAACATTGTTTTTGAGCGTGTTTCCTATGATTTTATTCAAAGTTGTGTTTAACCTGCAATATGCTCTTTGATGTACTTAGTGATGAATTGAAATTGTGTCCATCTCTGTTGGGCTTTTAAAAAAATATTGAAAGCAAAAATAACAAAGGATTACAATTTAAAATGATTGAAAGGTGAAATGGTTGTGAACTATAATAATGTACAGTAATTCTTGTTGTTTATTTATTTATTTATTTATTTTCCTTTTTGTACAGCTGATATTTTGGGTTATCTTATGGATTGTACAGGATAGGCAAAAATAAGCCCTGGCTTCAGCCAATTCTGTTTTGGATACAGAGATTTTTTTTGCTTTTGCTCCATTCTGATGTGGGGGCTGATTGCACAAAACAGTACTTGTTTTGGTGAGTACTGTTACTGAAATAAAAACGTTAATTTATTACAATTTTACACAACTCGTTTTATGACATGATGATGAAATTACAATAAATTGACTTAAAATTGAGTTGTACATAAAATGATAATTTATCAGTTTAAACTCATATCACTTAATAATAACAAAAAGAGAAAAATAAAAGTCCACACCCGTCAGTGCATCATTCACAGGCGCACAGCAGCTTCTCACGGTTAGTGGTTGAGTGAAGACATTTGTTAACAAACAACTGTGTTATTCTTTTTAAATCATAATGACAACAGAAAGTACCAAAATGACCCTGTTCAATGTTTACACTCAACAATTTTTAATACCTCGTATTTCTGCCTTCAACAGCAATGACAACTTGAAGTCTTTTGTGCTCGTTGTGGATGAGGGTCTTTATTTTCTCAGATGGTAAAACTGACCATTCTTCTTGGCAAAAAGCCTCCAGTTCCTGTAAGTACTTGAGCTGTCTTGCATGAACTGCAGGTTTGAGGTCTCCCCCCACTTGATCAGTGACATTGAGGTCAGGAGACTGAGATGGCCACTTTAAAACCTTCACTTTCCTCTGCTGTAGCCAATAGCAGGTTGATTTGGCCTTGTGTTTTGGATCATTGGGCCTCATTCACGAATAAATGCGTAGAAACGTTCGCACTCCCCGCACGAAATGAGCAAATACGCAAAATCACTGTCGGATTCATGACACTTGCGCACCAGCCGTTTTTGTTCGCACCTCCGTGCGTATATCAGCGCATTAGAATCATTCTAAATCAACAGGCGCGTTCCGCATCCCGAAATCAGCATAAACCACGCCTCAATTCATCCATATAAGGACATCTGTTCAGAGGTTTAGAAGGAGGAGCAGTCTTCCTTTACGTCCGCGTTACCAGTGTCAACCTCACAGCTCGTTCTCCCGGTGTTTCACCGGAGACTCGTCTGCAGACACTCGTCCTGACCGGAGATAAATGATCAGCTGATTCTCCTGGTGCTGTGAGGGAGATCGTACCGTGTTTCCGTAACATAAACGACACATTAAAACAGCTGCTGGATATTTTTACAAACAGGTCAATAAATCTGAGTGAACAGCTGAGCTGTGTGTGCGTCATTTGCTCAGAAAATGTTTGAAATCATAAGAAGAAGCAAAATAATTTATGTCTTCATTCAGTTTGCACAACTTTATGAAACTGTTTGTCAGAACAGTCGATGATTTAATCAACATAAAATAATGTGACATTCTGATATGCACATGATTATATTTTTTGATCTAAACTAAGCATTTTATTCCAGATTCAATATTAAAAGCATGATTAGGACAAAAATGTTTCCGTTTCATGGGAATTTAATACATTTAGCCAAAGCGCAATTTTTAATTAATGAATTCTATTTAAGGTTTTTTTTATTTTACTAACAGTAGTTTTAAAATGTTATGTTTTTAGTGAAAAGTGTCTGTGTTTTTAGTTTTTTAGGAGGCTGATCATTCATTATTTGTGCGTACGCATGGTCTGAGGAGGTTCTAAATTTGTTCGCAAAGTAAGAAGAAATTCAGGTAAGAAAACATTGATGAATCACAGGTTTGTGCGTCAAACATTCTTACGCATGGTTAAGGCACAAATTTGTGCATACAAACGTTTTGTGAATGAGGCCCATTGTCATGTGTGAACATCCAAGTACGTCTCATGTGCAGCTTCTGGGCTGTACTCACATTTAAAAGGAGGTCATAAAAGACTATTGTACGACGTAAGTAGGAAGTAAGTAGTCAAACCTGGTTCAAAGGACTCGGAAACATTGAGTGTGTAGGGGTTTTGTAGTCACTAGGTGGAGGCACAAAGTGTCATCCTTACCACCTGGAAAGTAGTATCCGCTTGTTGACTCCTCTCCAAATGTAACGTTTATGGTTGTGGACAAAAAGTTCAGTTTTGGTCTCATCACTCCAAATGACTTTGTTTCAGAAGTTTTGAGGCTTCTTTCCGTGCTGTTTGACATGGTGTATGTATGATACTTTGCGTAGAAACTGCTTTCTTCTGTCAACTTGACCGTGCAGCCCTGTATTTCTCAAGTGTCTCCTATGCGCATCTTGAATTTTTTTTTTCCAGAGAGTCCTGTATTTCAGCTGAAGTTATTTGTCAGTTTTGCTTTGCATCTTGAACAATTTTCCTGGTATTTGTGGCTGATTTTTTGTTGGTCTACTGTGGCTAAGTTTCAACAGAATCCGTCATTTTCCACTTCTTACACTTTGAACACTATTTATTGGAATCCTCAGTTCCATGGATACCTTTTTATTGCCCCTTCTTGTTTTGTACAGTTCAATTAACTTTTCCTGCAGATCCTTAAACAATTATTTTGCTTTCCTCATGACTCAGAATCCAGAGATATCAGTGCAGCACTGAATAAAGATGCATGTGTCTGTCAGGAGCTCAGAAACTCACTGAGCTTTTATACACACACACTGATTACAAGCTAATGGATCACAGGTGAGGATGGTTACCTTTAGTAGACATTCAAACACATTTGTGTCAACTTTTGTGCATTTATCAGGCCACAAAGTTTTACACAAAATGCAAAAAACAAAAAGGCTACAAAACACAAAGGCTCACAACACAAAGGTTGAGTCAACTTTTATACATTCTAACTGGTGTCAGGTGTGATTTCTATATTACCAGCCCCTGTTACTCACCACAGCTGAGTTTAAACAAGCATCACCTACCTGAATTAAAATGATTGCCCTAAAGTCCTAAAATGGTGCTAACAATTTTGGTGGCCTATTTTTTGCATTCTTTGTGTAAATTCGTGTCAATTTTAGTTTTTTTTTTTTTCCTTAGCTTTTTAGTGTTTTTCAAGTGCACGTTAAGGAAATACACACATTTATACCAAAAACATTTTTAATTGCAACTATTTTCGGGAGAAATGGTGTATTTTCTGGAAAAATTCCAGTGGAGCCAATACTTTTGTCCATGACTTGGCGAAAGCCAGAGACAGATCTCTGACTGTGTGTGACTCCAGATTAAAAATATGAAAGTCAATGAATGTGGATGACTCGTCACTGGAAGAGTCCACGTGAGTGTCCTTCTTCTTTTGATCCTCCAATGATGTCAATCCTGTTCCTTTTCACCTTCACTTTTATTCTCTGAATGCCTGGTGCTACCTTTGGTTACTGTGGTAACACACATCTCAAGGAGCTTCTCTATGGAAGTAAAATGGTAGAGCTGATTGAGTCATCCTTGTTTTCTAGCTGCAGACTCAAAATGTTCTATAAAGGCTTGAAATGATGTCTTGTGTTTTTTTTGGCCATGTAAGAGGGTAAAGTGGATGACACATCCCACACTGGTTGAGAAGATATAAGGACTGAAAGTAACATAAACAACCTCTGTCATTCACACATTTGCCGAGCAGCTCTGGCAGAGACATTCATTTTTATGTGACTGCTTCATCATTAAAACAATATTTCATTGACTACAGTCCAGGCTACTAACTTACCAACAAAAGAATTCTGATTTGCAAGATCTTGTTTCCAGATGAAACTCTGAGTTCATGTTTCTAAATTTGCATTGACATTCCTGGCCTTTGATTATGGCTTACCTGTCTTTCTGTAAACAGTGCTGACCATCACGTAACCATGTTCTTTGTGTTTTTGACTGCAGTGCTGCTCTCAGAGAAGCTGTGCTGTCTGAAGCTGTGGTTGGTGAAGAAAAGCTGTAAAATATGAGTCAAGAAGAAGGATGAAGGTCAGTGTAGATTTATCGGGCAAATCTGTAATGTCATAAAGATTACAATGAGCATTGTTTAAGTATTAATCTCCATTTTTTAAACACATTAGTGAACACATTCCCCTAATATATATGTGTATATATATATAAGTTTACATACCCGCCAGAATTTGCGATTTCTTGGCCATTTTTCAGAGAATATGAACGATGACAGAAACACTTTTCTTTCACTCATGGTTAGTGGTTGGATGAAGACATCAATTAACAAACAACTGTGTTTACTCTTTTTAATTCAACAGACAACAGGAACTTCCAAAATGACCCTGTTCAAAAGTTTACATCCCCTGGCAGTTTTGGCCTGATGACATGCACACAAATTAACACAAATGTGTTTGAATGTCTACTAAAGGTAACCATCCTCGCCTGTGTTCTATTTGTTTGTAATCAGTGTGTGTGTATAAAAGGCTCAGGAAACTTGGTCCAAACTGATG